>CM044690.1:0-65000 GCA_024500485.1 Vulpes ferrilata
GGTTTAGTGTTAGTGTTAGGTTTAGGGTGAGAGTACGGTTTAGGGGTAGGGTTAGGGTTGGGTTTAGGTTACGGGTTAGGGTTAGGGCTAGGTACGGGTTAGGGTACGGTTTAGGGTACGGGTTAGCGTTCGGGTACGGGTTAGATATAGGGTTAAGTTTAGTGTACGGGTTAGGGTTATGTTCAGGGTAAGGGTTAGGGTACGGGTTAGGGTTATGGTTAGAGTAGGGTACAGGTTAGTGTTAGGTTTACGTTACGGTTTAGGGTTAGGTTTAGGGTATGGGTTACCGTACTGGTTAGGGTTAAGGTTGGGTTATGTTCTGGGTTTGGGTTAGGGTTAGGTTACTGGTTAGGGTTAGGGTTAGGGTACGGATTAGGGTTAAGGTTAGGGTTAGGGCAGGGGTTAGGATTATGGTTAGATTTACGGTTAGGGGACTGGTTAGAGTTAGGGTTAGAGTTAGGGTTAGGATAAAGGTTACGGTTAGGTTTAGGGTTAGGGTTAGGTTTAGTGTACGGGTTCGGGTTAGGGTTAGGGTACGGGTTAGGGTTAGGGTTACGGTAACGGTACGGGATCGGGTTTGGGTTAAGGTTAGGGAGCGGGTTAGGGTTAAGGTGAGGGTTAGGGTTAGGGTACTGGTTAGGGATAGGTTTAGGGTTAGGGTTACCAGTAGGGTGAGGGTTAGAGTTTGGTTACGGGTTTGGGTTATGGCTTGGTACGGGTTAGGAAATGAGTTAGGGTACAGGTTAGGGTTAGGGTTCGGGTCAGGGTTAGGGTAAGGTTTAGGTAACGGGTTAGGGTTAGGATTAGGGGAAGGGTACGGGTTAGGGTTAGGGTTAGGGTACTGGTTAGGGTTAGGGTTAGGGTTAGGGTTAGGGTTAGGATATGGATTAGGGTTAAGGTACGGGTTACGTTTAGGGTGAGTTTACGGTTTAGCAGTAGGGTTAGGGTTAGGGTTAGGGTTAGGGTACCTGTGAGGGTTAGGGTTAGGTTTAGGCTTAGGTTACTGGTTAGGGTTAGGTTTAGTTTTAGGGTATGGGTTAGGATTAGGGTTATGGTTAGGTTTAGGGAACGGGTTAGGGTTAAAGTAAGGATTAGGTTTAGGGTTAGCGTTAGGGTATGGGTTACGGTTAGGTTATGGGTTAGGGTACGGGTTAGGGTTAGTGTTAGGGTTAGGATTATGGTAAGGGTTTAGCAAGAGGGTTAGGGTTAGGGTAAGGTTTAGTGTATGGGTTAGGGTTACAGAGAGGGTACGGGTTAGGGTTAGCGTAACGGTACGGTTAGGGTTAGGTTTAGGGTTAGGGTTAAGGTTAGGGTTAGGGTTAGGGTAATGGTTAGGGATAGGGTTAGGGTAGGGCTTAGGGTTAGGTTACGTGTTAAGTTTAGGGTGAGTGCATGGGTTAGCAGTAGGGTTAGGGTTAGGTTTATGTTAAGGGGTAGGGTTAGGGCTGGGTACGGGTTATGGAACGGGTTCGGTTATGGGATAGGGTTAGGGTTAGGATTAGGTTTAGGCTTAGGGAATGGATTAGGGTTAGGGTTAGGTTTAGGGTACTGGTTAGGGTTAGGGTTAGGGTTAGGCTATGGTTTAGGGCTAGTGTAAGGGTTAGGGTTAGGGTACGGGGTAGGGTTAGGGTACGGCTTAGGGTAAGGGTGAGTGTACGGATTAGGTTTAGACTTACGGTTAGGTTTAGGGTTAGGGTACGGTTGAGGGTTGGGGTTAGGGTTAGGGTTAGGGTACGGGTTAGGGTTAGTGTTAAGGTTAGGTTATGGGTTAGGGTTAGCGTTAGGTTTAGGGTACCGGTAAGAGTAGGGTTAGTGTGCGAGTTAGGGTTACGATTAGTGTTAGGGTAGGATTTGGGTACGGTTTAGGATAAGGTTTAGGGTTATGGTACGGGTTAGGGTATGGGTTAGGTTACCGGTTAGGGTAGGGGTTAGGGTTTAGGGTTAGGGTTAGGGAAAGTGTTAAGGTTCGGTTTAGGGTTAGGGTTAGGATTAGGGTTTGGGTTTTGGCTTAGTGTTAGGGTTAGGGTATGGTTTAGGGATAGGGTACGGGTTAGGGTTAGGGTTAGGGTTAGGATTAGGGTACGGGTACGGGTTAGGGTTAGGGTACTGGGGAGGGTTAGGGTTATGGTGAGGGTACTGGAGTGGGTTAGGTTTAGGGTTAGGGTAAGTGTACATGTTAGTGTTAGGGTTAGGGTTAGTGTACGGGTTAGGGTTAGGGTTAGGGTTAGGGTTTGGGTAGGGGTTAGGCTTAGGTTGAGGGTTTGGGTTAGGTTTAGGGTACGGGTTAGGGTTAAGGTTAGGGTTAGGGTTAGGGTACGGGTTAGCAATGGGGTTAAGGTTAGGGTTAGGTGTAGGGTATGGGTTAGGGTTAAGGTTAGGGTAGGTTTAGGTTTAGGTTTAGGGTTACGGTTAGGTTTAGGGTACGGGTTAGGGTTAAGGTTAGGGTTAGGGTTAGGGTACGGGTTAGCAATAGGGTTAGGGTTAGGTTTGGGGTACAGCGTACTGTTAGGGTTAGGGTAGGGGTTAAGGTTAGGGTTAGGGTAAGGTTACGGATTAGGGTTAGGGTTAGGGTTAGGGTAAGGGTTAGGGTTAGGTTTAGGGTACTGGTTAGGGTTAGTGTTAGGGTGAAGGTACTGGAGCGGGTTAGGTTTAGGGTTAGGGCAAGTGTACGGGTGGGGGTTAGGGTTAGGGTTAGGGTACTGTTTAGGGTTAGAGTTAGGGTAGGGGTTTGGGATAGGTTAAGGGTTAGGTTTAGGGTTAGGGTTAGGGTTAGGGTACGAGTTAGGGTTAGGTTTAGGGTTAGGGTTAGGTTACGGTTTAGAGTAAGGGTTAGGGTACGGGTTACGGAACAGGTTCGGGTTACGGTTATTGTTAGTTTACGGGTTAGAGTTAGGGTTTGGGTACGGGATAAGGTACGGGTTAGGGTTAGGGTTAGGGTACTGGTTAGGTTTCGGTTAGGGTTAGGGAACTGGTTAGGGTTGGGGTAAGGGTTAAGGTTAGGGTACAGGTTTGCTTTAGTTTTAGGGTTAGGGTTAGGGTTACGATACGGGTTAGGGTTAGATTTAGTGTGAGGGTAAGGTTTAGGGTTAGGGTTAGGGTTAGGTATAGGATTAAGTTATGGGTTAGGGTTAGGGTTAGGGTACGGGTTTTGGTACGGGTTAAGGTTAGGGTTAGGGTCCTGTTTAGGGTTAGGGTTAGGGTTAGGGTGTGGTTTAGGGTTATGGTTAGGGTTATGGTACAGGTTAGGTTTAGATTTAGGGTTAGGATTAAGGTTAGGATATGGGTTACGGGTAGGGTTAGGGTTAGGGTATGGGTTAGGGTACAGGTTAGGGTGAGGGTACTGGTTAGGGTTAGGGTATGGGTAAGGGTTAGGGTTAGGGTTAGGTTTATGGTTCGGATTAGCGTTAGGGTACGGGTTAGGGTTAGGGTTAGGGTTCGGGTTAGGGTACAGGTTAGCAATAGCGTTAGAGCTTGGGTTAGGTTTAGTGTACGGGTTAGGGTTAGGGTTCGAATATGGGTTAGGGTTAGGGTTAGGTTTAGTGTAAGGGTTAGGGTTAGGTTTAGTGTACGGGTTAGGGTTAGGTTTAGGGTTAGTTTACGGGTTAGGGTTAGCGTTAGGGTTATGGTACGGCTTAGGTTTAGGGTTAGGGTTAGGGTAAGGGTACTGGTTTGGTTTAGGGTTAAGGTTATGGTACGGGTTAGGTTTAGGGTTAGGGTTAGGGTTAGGTTAGGTTACGGGTTAGGGTACGGCTAAGTTCAGGTTTAGTGTACAGCTTAGTGTATGGGATAGGGTTAGGGTACAGGTTAGGGTTAGGGTTTGGTAAGGGTAGGGTTTCAGGTTAGGGTTAGGTTACGGGTTAGGGTTAGGGTTAGGTTTAGGGTACGCGTTAGGGTTAGGGCTAGGGTACATGTTAGGTTAAGGTTACGGTTAGGTTACGGGCTAGGGTTAGGGTTAGGGTACGAGTTAGGTTTAGGTTAAGGGTTAGGGTTACGTTTAGGGTGAGTGTATGGGTTAGGGGTAGGATTAGGGTAAGGGTTAGGTTACCGTTTAGGGTTAGGGCTAGGTACGGTTTATTGTACAGGTTAGGGTACGGGTTAGGGTTAGGGTACAGGTTAGGTTTAGGGTTAGGTTTAATGTACGGGTTAGGGTTAGGGTAAGGGTTAGGGTTAGGATAAGGGTTAGGGTTAGGGTTAGGGTTAGGGTTAGGGTGAGGGAACGTGGTAGCAATAGGGTTAGGGCTAGGTTTAGATTTATTGTACGGGTTATGGTTAGGGTTAGATTACGGGTTACGGTCCTGGGTAACGTTAGGTTTAGGGTTGGAATTCTGAGGTTACGGTTAGGGTTAGGGTCGGGTTACAGTTAGAATAAGGTTTAGGGTTAGGGTAGGGTGAGGTTTAGGGTACGGGTTAGGGTACGGTTTAGGGTTAGGGTTAGGGTTAGGGTTAGGGTTAGGGTACTGGTTAGGGTTAGGGTTAGGGTTATGGTACGGCTGGGGCTTAGGGTTAGTGTTAGGGTACGTTGAGGGTGAGGGTTAGGCTTAAGCTTAGGGTACGGGTTACGGTTAGGGTTCGGGTTAGCATTATGTTTAGGGTTAGGGTAAGGGTTAGGGTTAGTGTTAGGGTAAGGGTTAGGGTTACGTTTAGGGTACTCGTTAGGGTACGGGTTAGGGTTAGTGTAAGGGTTAGGGTTAGGGTATGGGTTAGCAAAAGGGTTAGGGTTATGGTTAGGTTTAGTGTACGGGTTAGGGTATGGGTTGGGGTACGGATTAAGGTTAGAGTTAGGGTAAGGGTACAGGTTCGGGTAAGGGTTAGGGTAGCGTTAGGGTATGGGTAGGGTTAAGTTTAGGGTTAGGGTTAGGGTTAGGGTACTGGTTTCGTTTAGGGTTAGGGTTAGCGTACGGGTTAGGGTTAGGTTAGGGTACTGGTTAGGGTTGGGTTTAGGTTAGGGTATGGGTTAGCGTTATGTTTAGGGTTAGGCTTAAGGTTAGTGTTAGGGTAAGGGTTAGGGTTACATTTAGGGTACTGGTTAAGGTACGGGTTAGGGTTAGTGTAAGGGTACGGGTTAGGGTTAGGGTAGGTGTTAGGTTTAGGTTTAGGGTACGTGTTAGAGTTAAGTTTAGGTTTAGGGTTAGGGTACTGGTTAGGGTTACGGTACGGGTTAGGGTTACAGTAAGGGTTAGGCTTAGGGTACGGGTTAGGGTTAGGGTGATTGTACAGGTTAGCAGTAGAGTTAAGTTTAGGGTTAGGTTACGGGTTAGGGTTATGGCTGGGTACGGGTTAGGGTACAGGACAGGGTACGGGTTACGATTATGGTAGGGGTTAGGGTTAGGGGTAGGGATAGGTAACGGGTTAGGGTTAGGTTAGGGTAGATACAGGTTAGGGTTAGGGTACAGGTTAGGGTACTGGTTAGGGTTAGGGTTAGCGTTAGGGTTAGGGGTTAGGGTTAGGGTTAGGGTTAGGATTAGGGTACGGGTTAGAGTTAAGTTTAGGGTTAGGGTTAGGGTGAGTGTACAGGTTAGGGTTAGGGTTAGGGTACGGGTGAGGGTAAGGGTTAGGGTAAGGGTACGGGTTAGGGTTAGGGTAAGTGTACGGGATAGGGTTAGGTTGAGGGTTAGGGTACTGGTTAGGGTTAGGGTTAGGGTTAGTTACGGTTTAGGGTTAGGGTTAGGGTACGGGTTACTGTGCTACTTAGGGTTTGGATTAGGATTAGGTTACGGTTTAGGGTTAAGGTTAGGTTACGCATTACAGTTCGAGTTAGTGTTAGTTTTAGGGTACTGGTTAGGGTTAGGGTTAGGGTATGGATTAGGGTTAGGGATAGGGTTAGCGTTCCGGTTGGGATTAGGGTTTGGGTTAGGGTTAGGGTATTGGTTAGGGTTACGGTTAGGTTTAGGGTACAGTTTAGGTTTAGGGTTAGGGTTAGGGTACTGTTTAGGGTTAGGGTTAGGGTTAGGGTTAGGATAAGCGTTAGGGTTAGGGTTAGGGTTAGGGTTAGGGTACTGGTTAGGGTTAGGGTTAGGTTTAAGGTACGGGTTAGAGTTGGGGTTAGGGTTAGGGTACTGGTTAGGGTTAGTGTTAGGGTACAGGTTCGGGTAGGGTGAGTGTTAGGGTACAGGTTAGGGTTAGGGTTAGGTTTAGGTCGTGTTAGGGTTAGTGTTACGGTATGTGTTAGGGTACGGTTTAGGGTTACTGTTAGGTTTAGGGTTAGTGCACGGGTAAGGGTTATGGTTAGGGTAAGAGTACGTGTTAGGGTTAGGTTTAGGGTTAGGGTACGGCGTAGGGTTAAGGATAGTGTGTGGGTTAGGGTACTGGTTAAGGTTAGGGTTAGGGTGCGGGTTAGGGTTAGAGTAAGGGTTAGGGTTGGGGTACGGGTTCGGGTTAGGGTACGGGTTAGGGTTAGTTTGAGTGTACGGGTTAGGGGTAGTGTTAGGGTTAGGGTTAGGTTACGGGTTAGGGTTAGGGCTGGGAACGGGTTAGGGTACGGGTTAGTGTACAGGTTAGGGTTAGGGTTAGGGGACGGGTTAAGTTTAGGGTTAGTGTTAGGGTACGGGTTAGGGTTAGTGTTAGAGTACGGGTTAGGGTACGTGTTAGGGTTAGTGTTAGGGCAGGGTTAGGGTTAGGGTTAGGGTTAGGGTTAGCGTACGGGTTAGGGTTTGGTTTCGGGTAAGGGTACGGGTTAGGGTTAGGGTTGGGGTATGGGTTACGGTACAGGTTAGGGGACTGATTAGGTTTAGGGTTAGCATTAGGGTTAAGTTACGGATTAGGGTTAGGGTACAGATTTGGGTATGGTTTAGGGTTAGGGTTAGGGTATGGGTTGGGGTTAGGGTTAGGTATAGGGTCATGGTATGGTTTAGGTTTAGGCTTAGGTTTAGGGTACAGGTTAGGTTTAGGGTACTGATTACAGTTAGGTTACAGGTTAGGGTTAGGTTTAGGGTTAGGGTTAAGGTATGGGTTAGGGATAGGTTTAGGGTTATGGTTAGGTTTAGGGTACAGGTTAGAGTTAGGGTTAGGGTACCGGTTAGGTTTAGGGTTAGGGTAAGGGGTAGGATTAGGGTATGGGTTAGGTTTAGGGTTAGGTTTATGGTACGGGTTAGGGTCCGGGTAAGGGTAAAGTTTAAGGTACGGGTTAGGTTTAAGGGTTAGTGTTAGGGAAAGGGTTAGTGTTGGGGATAGGGTTAGTTTACGGTTTAGGGCTAGGGTTAGGTTTAGGGTTAGGTTACGGCTTAGGGTTAGTGTTAGTGTTAGGGTTAGGGTTAGGGTTAGGTTTAGAGTACTGTTTAGGGGTGGGTTACGGGTTAGGTTTTGGGTGAGTGTTTGGTATAGGGTTAGGGTATGGGTTAGGGTTAGTTTTTAGGGTTAGGTTTAGGTTACAGGTTAGTGTTTGGTTTATGGTTAGGTTTAGGATTAGGGTTTGCGTTAGGTTTAGGGTTAGGGTATGAGATAGGGTTAGTGTTAGGGTTAGGGTTAGGTTACTGGTTAAGTTTAGGGTTAGGGTTAGGGTTTGGGTATGGGTTAGGGTTAGGGTTAGGGTACGGGTTAGCGTTAGGTTTAGCGTTAGGTTACGGTTTAGGGTTAGATTTAGGGAACGGATTAGGGTTAGGGTTAGGTTACTGGTTAAGGTTAGGGTTAGGGTTAGGGTTTGGGTACGGGTTAGGGTTAGGTTTAGGGTACGGGTTAGCATTAGGATTAGCGTTAGGTTACAGGTTAGGTTAGGTTTAGGGTACGGATTAGGGTTAGGGTTAGGTTACAGGTTAGGGTTAGAGTTAGGGTTAGCGTTAGGGTACGTGTTAGTATTAGGGTTAGGTTTAGGGTACTGGTAAGGGTGAGAGTGAGGTTTACGGAACAGGTAAGGGTTAGGGTTAGGGTTTGGGTTAGTGTTAGGGTTAGTGTACGGGTAAGGGTTGGGGTTAGGGTTATGGTACGGGTTAGGTGTGGGTTTAGGGTAGGGGTAAGGGCACGGGTTAGGTTACTGATAAGGTTTAGGGTTAGCGTCAGTGTTAAGTAAAGGATTAGAGTTACGTTATGGGTTAAGGTACGGGTTAGGTTGAGGGTTAGGGTATGGTTTGGGTTAGGGATAGGTTTAGGGTTAGGGTATGGGTTAGAGGTAGGGTTAGGGTTCTGGTTAGGGTTAGGGTTAGGGTTAGGGTTAGGGTTATGGTACGGGTTAGCTTGAGGGTTAGGGTTAGTTTTAGGGTTAAGATTAGGGTACGGATTAGGGTTATGGTTAGGGTTAGGGTTGGGGTACGGGTTAGGGTTAGGGTACTGGTTAGTTTAGGGTACGGTTTAGGGTTAGGGTTAGGGTTAGGTTTATGGTTAAGGTACGGGTTAGCGTACGGGTTACGGATAGGGTTAATGTTAGTGTAGGGTTAGGGTACAGGTTAGGGTTAGGGTTAGGTTTAGGGAAGGGGTTAGGGTTAAGGTTAGGGTTAGGGTACGGGTTAGGATTTGGGTTAGGGTTAGGTTAGGGTTGGAGTTCACGGGTTAGGCTTAGTGTTAGGATAGCGTTAGGGTACGGGTTAGGGTTAGGGTACTTTTTAGGGTTACGGTTATTGTACGGGTTAAGGTTAGTGTAAGGGTTAGGGTTAGGGTACGGGTTATGGTTTTGGATGGCTTAGGGTTAGGGTGAGGGTACGTTTTAGGTTTAGTGTTAGGGTTTGGGTGAGGTTACGGGTTAGGGTAGGGTGAGGTTACGGGTTAGGGTTAGTGTTAGGGTTAGGGTTAGGGTTGAAGATGCGGGTTAGGGTTAGAGTGCAGGTTAGGGTATGGAGTTATGAATGGGGTTAGGAGTTAGGAGTTAAGGTACTGTTTTGGATTCTGATTATGGTTAGGGTTATGGTTAGGAGTTAGTATATGGTTTAGGAGTTAGGAGTTAGCGGTAGGGTTATGGTGCGGGTTATGGTTAGGGATAGGGTTAGGAGTAATGTTTAGGGTTATAGTTAGGAGTTAGGATACGGGTTAGGGTTAAGGTTAGGTTCTGATTTACAGTTAGGGTTAGGAGTAAGAGTGCGGGTTAGGGTTAGGGTTACGTTACGGGTTAGGGTTAGGTTTAGGGTATGCTTTACGGTACGGGTTAGGGTTAGGTTTAGGGTATTGCTTAGGGTTACGTTTAGGGTTAGGGTTAGGGTTAGGGTACGGGTTAGGGTACCGTTTAGGTTTAGGTTTGGTGTTAGGTTTAGGTTACGGTATAAGGTTAGGGTGGGTACGGGTTAGTGTTAGGGTTAGGGTTAGGGTTAGGATACTGTTTAGGGTTAGGGTTAGGGGTAGGGTTATGGTACGGGTTAGGGTTAGCGATAGGGTTAGGGTACTGTTTAGGGTTATAGTTAGGGTTAGGATACAGGTTAGGGTTAGGGTTAGGTTTACGGTTACAGTTAGGGTTAGGAGTTAGGAGTGCAGGATTACAGTTAGGATTAGGATTCCTGGTTAGGAGTTAGGGTTAGGAGCTGAAGATGCGGGTTATGGTGCAGGTTAGGGTTAGGTTTAGGGTACTGCCAGGGTTAGGGTTAGGGTTAGGTTCACGGGTTAGGGTATGGGTTAGGGTACCCGTTAGGTTTAGGGGTTAGGGTAGGTTTGGGTTCGGTATAAGGTTAGGGTGGATGCGGGTTAGGGTTAGGGTTAGGGTTAGGGTTAGGAGTTAGGGTTATGGATTGGGATACGGTTTAGGGTACAGGTTAGGGTACGGTGTATGGTACGGGTTAGGAGTTAGGGTTAGGGTTTTGGTGAGGTACTGGTTTGGAGTTTAGGATTAGGGTTAGCTTATACGGTTTAGGTTTAGGGTTAGGAGTTAGGGTTAGGGTTGGGTTTATGGTATGGCTTAGTGATAGGATTAAGCTTAGGATTAGTGTTCTGAACGGTAGGGTTAGGAGTTAGAGTTAGGGTTTAGGGTTAGGGTTAGATTGAGGGTGTAGATACCGGTTAGGTTTAGGAGTTAGGAGTTAGGTTTTGGGTATGGCTTGGGATACGGGTTATGTTTAGGGTTAGGGATAGGGTTAGGGTTAGGGTACGGGTTAGGGTTAGTTTTAGGGTACTGGTTAGGGAACAGTTAGGGTTAGGAGTTAGAGATACGGTTTAGGGAATGGGTTAGGAGTTAGGATTAGGAGTGCAGGTTAGGAGATGCAGGTTAGGGTTGGGGTATGGATTAGGGTTATAGTTAAGGTTAGGGGTGCGGGTTAGGATTAGGGTTATGGTTGGGGTTTGGGTAATGGTTAGGAGTTAGGTTTAGGGTTAGGGTTGAGGGACCAGGTTAGGGTTTGGAGTTAGTATTAGGTTTATGGTTAGGGTTAGGATATGTGTTAGGGGTAGGGGTAGGGTTAGGGTACGGGTTCGGTTTAGCTTTAGGAGCACTGGTTAGGAGTTAGGTTCCAGAGTTAGAGGTATGGAGTAGCGTTCGGGTTAGGCTTAGGAGTGCGGGTTACCATTAAGTGCAGTTTAGTGTTATTATTAGGGTTAGGTTTAGTGTACTGGTTTGGTTTAGGGTTAGGTTTGAGTGTATGTGTTAGGTTTGGGGTTAGGAGTTAGGGTTAGGTTTTAGATTCTGGGTTAGAGATGCGGGTTTAGGATTAGGGTTAGGTTTAGAGTTAGGGTTAGAGTGCAGGTTAGGCAGAGGTGAGGTTAGGGTTAGGTTTAGGTTACAGGTTATTATTAGGGTTAGTACGGGTTAGGATTAGGAGTTAGGTTGAGATACGGAGTTAAGGTTAGGGTTAGGGTTAGAGATGCAGGTTAGAGTTAAGGTTAGGGTTAGGGTTAGGGTGCTGGTTGAGTGTTAGGTTTGGTACAGTTTAGGGTTTGAGTAAGGTTTAGGAGTTAGGGGACAGGTTAGGGTTGAAGTCGGAGTTAGGAGTTAGGAGTGAGTGTGCGGGATAGGGTTAGGAGTTAGGGTTCGATTCACGAGTTAGGTTTAGGAGCTGGGTACAGTTTTGGGGATGGTTTGGAGTTCTGGGTTAGGGTTAGAATGCAGTGCAGGTTAGGAGTTAGGAGTTAGGTTACGGGTTAGGGTAATGGTTAGGGTTAGGGTTAGGTTAGGGATCGGGCACAGGTTAGGGTTAGGTTTACTGTTAGGGTTAGTATTACGACATGGGTAAGGGTTAGGGTTAGATTTAGGTTTAGGGTTCGGGGTTGGATTAGGTTTAGGTTTATGTTACTGGTTAGGGTTAGGGTTAGGAGTTTGGGTACAGGTTAGGGATAGGGTTAGGAGTTAGGATAAAGTGCGGATTGGAGTTGAGGGTTGAGTTGCAGGTTAGGGTTAGGAGTGAGTGTTTGTGTTAGGATTAGGGTAAGGGTAAGGATTAGGGTTAGGGTTGTAGTGCGGAGTGAGTGTATGCGGGTTCTGATGCGGTACTGGTAAAGTGCAGGTTAAGGTTTAGGGTTAGGGTTAGGGAAAATGTTAGGGTTAGGGTTAGGGTTAGGGTACGGGTTAGGGTTAAGGTTAGGGTTAGGTTTAGGGTACGGCTTAGGGTTAGGTATAGTGTTAGGGGTAGGGTACGGTTTAGGGATAGGGTACGGGTTAGGGTTAGGGTTAGGGTTAGGGTTTGGGATAGGGTACGGGTAAGGGTTAGGGTGAGCGTTACAGTAAGGGTTAGGGTACAGGTTAGGGTAGGCTTAGGGTATGGCTTAGGTTTAGGTTTAGGGTTAGGGTTAGGTACATTAGGGTTACATTAGGTTTAGAAGTCTGAGTTAGATTTAGGTTTAAGGTATGTGGTAGGGTGCGGGTTAGGGTTAGTGTTAGGTTTAGGGTACGGGTTATGGTACAGGTTAGGCGTGAGTTAGAGTTTGGAGTAATTGGTACAGGAAAGGTTTAGGGTTAGGAGTACATCTGGGTTGGGTTTTGGGATAGAATGCAGGTGCAGGTCAGAGTGAGTTAAGGTTACAGGTAGGGTTAGGGTGCGGGATAGGGTTAGGGTTAGAGTTAGGTGCTGGTTAGGATTAGAGTTAGGGTTAGGGTTAGGATTAGGGGTTGGGATATGGGTGAGGTAAGGGTTGGAGTTACGAGTTAGGAGTGAGGAGTTAGGGTTAGGGTTAGGGTTGAAGTGCGGGTTAGGTTTGGGGTTAGGGTTAGGGTTAAGGTACTGGTTAGGGTTAGGTTTAGGTTAGGGTACGGGTTAGCGTTATGTTTACGGTTAGGGTTAGGGTTAGAGTAAGGGTTAGGGTTCGGGTTCGGGTAAGGGTTAGGGTACGGTTGAGGGTTAGGGTGAGTGTATGGGTTAGCAGTAGTGTTAAGGTTAGGGCTAGGTTACAGGATAGGGTTAGGGCTGGGTACGGGTTAGGGTAAGGGTTAGGGTACGGGTTCAGTACGGGTTAGGGTTAGGTTACGGGTTAGGGTTACGGTTAGGGTTAGGGTTAGGGTACGGATAGGGTTAGGGTTAGGGTTAGGGTACTGGTTAGCGTTAGTGTTAGGGTACGGGTTAGGGTTAGGGTTAGGGTATGGTTTGGGTTAGGGTTAGGGTTAGGGCTAGGGTATGGTTTAGGTTTAGGGTTCGGGTAAGTGTTCGGGTACCGGTTTCATTTAGGGTTAGGGTTAGAGTGCAGGTTAGGTTTAGGGTTAGGTTTAGGAGATGCGGGTTAGGTTCAGGGTTTTATGCGGATTAGAAGTGCGACATACTGGTTGAGTGTTATGGTACCGATTAGGGTTAGGGTTGAGTGGCGTACACATTAGGGTTAGGGTTTGTATGGGTTAAGGTTGAGGTTGGAGTTAGGGTTAGGAGTTAGGGTTAGGGTTAGGAGTAATGGATAGGGTTAGTGATAGGGTTAGGGTCAGGGTTAGGAGTTAGGGTTAGGAGTTAGGTTTAGGTTTAGAATATGGGCTAGGGTTAAGGTGCGGGTTAGGGTTAGGATTCGGTTTAGCATTAGAGGTCGGTTAGGGAGTTACGGTTGAGGAACTGGTTGGGAGTGCAGGTTAGGGTTAGTGTTAGAGGTCGGGTTAGGGTACGGGTTAGCAATAGAGTTAGGTTTAGGGTTAGGTTTAGTGTACGGGTGAGGTTTAGGGTTAGATGCAGTTTAGGTTTATGTTTAGGGTAAGTGTACGCGTTAGGGTAAGGGTTATTGTTAGGGTTAGGGTACGGGTAAGGGTTAAGTTTAGGTTTAGGGTATTGGTGAGGGTTAGGGTCCGGGTTAGGGTTAGAGTAAGGGTTAGGTTTAGGGTACGGGTTAGGATTAGGGTACAGGTTAGGCTTAGGGTGAATGTATGGGTTAGGGGTAATGTTCGGGTTAGGGTTTGGTTACGTGTAAGGTGTAGGGCAGGGTATGCGTTAGGGTACGGGATAGGGTACGGGTAAGGGTTAGTGTATGGGTTAGGTTTAGGGTTAAGGTTAGGGTACTGGTTAGGGTTTGGGTTAGGGTTAGGGTTAGGGTTAGGGTAATCGTTAGGGTTAGGGTTAGTGTAAGGGTTAGGGTTAGGGTACGGGCTAGGGTACGAGTTAAGGATAGGTTTAGGGTACATGTTAAGGTTATGGTTAGGGTTAGGGTACGGGTGAGGGTTAGGATTAGGGTTAGGGTTAGGGTACAGGTTAGGGTTAAGTTTAGGGTTAGGGTTAGGTTTAGGGTTAGGGTTAGGGTTAGGGGTTAGGGTTAGGGTTAGGGTACGGTATAGTGTTAAGGTTAAGGTTAGGGGTAGGGTACTGGTTAGGTTTAGGGTTAGGGTTAGGGTACTAGTTTGGTTTAGGGTTAGGTTTAGGGTAAGCATTAGGGTTAGGGTTAGGGTACGGATTTGGTTAGGGTTATGGTTAGGGTACTGGTTAGGGTTAGGGTTAGGGTAGGGGTTAGGGTTAGGGTTAGGGTTAGGTTGAGGGTACGGGTGAGGGTTAAGGTTAGGATACGGGTTACAGTTAGGTTTAGGGTTAGTGTTAGGGTTAGAGTAAAGTGCGGGTTAGCAATAGGGTCAGGAGTTAGGGTTAGTGATAGAGTAAGGGTTAGGGTTAGGAGTGCAGGTTAGGGTTAGAGATGCAGGTTGGGGTTAGAGTGAGTCTCTGGGTTAGCGGTAGGGTTAGCGTTAGGAGTTGGATTACGGGTTAGTGTTAGGGCTGGAGTGCAGGTTCTGAGTGCGGTTTAGGAGTGCAGGTTAGGGTTGGCGTCTGGGTTAGGGTTAGGGTTAGGGTAGGGTTAGGGTTAGGGTTACGGTTAGGGTAAGGTGCTGGTTAGGTTTAAGGTTGGGATACTGTTTAGAGTTGAGTGTAAGGGTTAGGGTTTGTGTGCAGGTTAGGGTTGAGGTACAGCTTAGGGTAAGAGTGAGGTCTGAGTTAGGTTTAGGAGTTAGGGTTAGGGGTTCAGTTCTGGGTCAGGTTTAGGATTAGGTTACGGGTTGAAGTGCAGGTTAGGTTAAGGGTTGGGTACTTGTTAGGTTTAGGGTTAGGGTTAGAATGCGGGTAAGGTTTAGGTACTGATTACGGTTAGATTATGGGTGAGGTTAGGTTTAGGAGTTAGGGTTAGCATACGGGTTAGGGATGGAGTTTAGGGTTGGGGTACAGGTTGAGTGTTAGGGTTAGGGTACGGGTTAGGTTTAGGGTTAGGTTTATGGTACGGGTTAGGGTTAGGGTTAGGGCAAAGGTTAGGGTACGGTTTAGGGTTTAGGGTTAGTGTTAGGGAAAAGGTTAGTGTTGGGGATAGAGTTTGGGTACGGGTTGGGCTAGGGTTAGGGTGAGGTTTGGAAGTGCGGCTTAGGGTTATGGTTAGGGTTAGGCTTAGGTTTAGGGTACTGTTTAGGGATGGGTTACGGGTTAGGGTTTGGGGTAGTGTTAGGTTTAGGGTTAGGGTTAGTGTTAGGCTTACTGTTAGGGTTAGGGTTAGGGTTAGTGTATGGGTAAGTGTTAAGTGTAGCCTAAGGGTAAGTGTTGAATGCAGATTAGGGTTAGGGTTGAGTTCTGGCTTAGGAGTTAGGTTTAGGGGTAGGAAGCGGATTAAGTGCGGTTTAGGGTTAGAGTGCGGAGTAAGAGGTTAGGTTTTGGGTTGGGAGTGCGGGTTCACGGTATGGGTTAAGTGCGTGTTAGTGTACAGATTAGGGTTAGGGTTAGGGTACGGGTTAAGGTTAGGTTTAGAGTTAGGGCTAGATTAAGGGTTAGGGTTAGGGTATGGGTTAGGTTACGGGTTAGGGTTAGGGTTAGGGTACGGGTTAGGGTACGGATTAGGGTACATATTAGGGTAGGTTTAAGTTACGGTTTAGGGTAGGGTACGGGTTAGTGTATGGTTTATGGTTAGAGTTAGGGTATGGGTTAGGGTTAGAGTTAGTGTTAGGGTATGGGTTAGAGTTAGTGTTAGGGTTAGGTTATAGGGTACTGGTTAGGGTATGGTTTAGGGTTAGAGTTAGGACACGTGTTAGGTTTAGGGTACTGATTACGGTTAGGTTATGGGTTAGGGTTAGGGTTAGGGTTAACGTACGGGTTAGGGTTTGGGTATTGGTTAGGGTTAGGGTACGGGTTAGGGTTAGGTTACGGTTAGGGTTATTGTTAGGTTACGGATTAAGTTTCGGGTTAGGTTTAGGGGTAGGGGTAGGGTACGGTTTAGTTTTAGGGTTAGGGTTATGTTACGGGTTAGGGTTAGGGATTGGCTTAGGGTTAGGGTTAGGGTACTGGTATGGTTAGAGTTAGGGTTAGGGTACGGTTTAGGTTTAGGGTTAGGGTTGAGGGTTGAGGCTCTCTTTAGTATGGCTTAAAGTGATAGTGGTTATAGGTTAGGATTAGGGTTGAGGTGAGTTAGGGTTGAGGTTAGAGTTAGGTTGTGAGTCCCAGTTAGGTTTAGGGTTAGGGTTAGGGTTTGAGGAATGCAGGTGTGGATACAGGGTTATGGATTAGGGGTTAGGTTTGAGGGTGCAATGGTTTGGGTATTACGGTTATGGTTAGTTTTAAGGTCCTGGTTAGGAAGGCAGGTTGGAGGTTAGGGTTAGGAGTACAGGTTAGGGAGTGGGTTAGAGTTGAGGCTTAGAATTACTAACAGGTTAGGCACGGTTCGGGTTAAGTTGCAGGGTTAGGCAGTGCGGATTAGGGATAGGGTTAAGGTTAGGTGCACGGGTTAGGATTAGGGTTGAGGTTAGGGTTGAGGTAAAGGTTAGAGGTTAGGTTTAGGGTACGGTTTAGGGTTAGGATACGGGTTAGGGTTAGGTTGGTTAGGAGTTAGGGTTACCGGTTGGGAGGTCACAGTGTGAGGGGGGCAATGGGTATAGGTTAGGTTTAGGATTGGGGTAATTAGGTACTGGTTTGAATTTTACGTTTAAGGAGTTAGGGTATGGAGTTGTAGGATTTAGGGTTAAGGATTTGGGTTAGTATAACGAGTTAGGGGTTAGGAGTGAGGTTTGCTTAGAGATTAGACAGGTAGGGAGTTAGGATTAGGATTAGGGTTATGGTCAGCACGGTTTGTACGTGCCGTTGAGGCACTGGTTGGGAGTAATGGGGTAGGGGTTGGCAGGGAGTTAGGGTTAGGGAAAGTGTTAGGATAAGGGTTAGGGTTAGGGTTAGGGTTAGGCACGGTTTAGGGATACAATGACGGGTAGTGTTAACGTTAGGTTAATAAGGTTAGCGTTAGGGACGGAGTAGGAGTTAGGAGTTAGAGTTACAGAAAGTTTTGGGTACAGGTTAGGTTTAGGGTTAGGAGTTAGTGTTAGGAGTTAGAGTTTAGTGTACGGGTTAGGGTTAGATTAGGTTTAGGGTACGGGTGAGGTTTAGGGTTAAGATATGTGGTAGGGTACGGGTTAGGGTTAGGGTGAGGGTGAGGGTTAGGGTTAGGGTATGGTTTAGGGATAGTGTACGGTTAGGAGTTAGGAGTTAGGAAATGGAGGTTAGGGTTTAGGGTTAGGATTAGGGTATGGGTACACATGTTAGGCTTAGCGTTAGGGTTAGGGTCTGGTAAGGTTTAGGGTTAATGCGTTACCGTGAAGCGAGTTAGAGTTTATGGAGTTAGGAGTTAGGTTTAGTGGCACGCTGTGGGATTTTAAGGGTTAGGGTTAGGGTACCGGTTGAGGCTAGTGATGTTGAGGGCATACGGGTTAGGTATAGAGTTAGGTTTAGGTTTAGGTACTGGTATTGGGTTAGTGTTAGGTTAGGATACAGGTTAGGATTTAGCTCTAGGTTAGGGTTAGGGATAGGGTTCAGAACCATGGGTTAGGATTTATTGTGAGGTTAGAGTTCAGGATTAGGGTGCGGGTTAGGAATGAGGTTTGGGATTTATGGTCTAAGCTTAGAGTACAGGTCAGGGTTAGGGGTTAGGGGCCTGAGTTAGGAGTGAGGGATAGGTTAATGATTACAGTTAGGGCAAGGTTAGGAGTTAGGGTTAGGGCACTGGTTTGGTTTAGGGTTAGGTTTAGGGTTAGGAGTTAGGGTTAGGGAGTTGAGGGAGTTAGGGTTAGGGTTAGGAATTAAGGGTTAGTTTTAGGATATGGTTTAGGAATACGGATTCGGGTTAGAGGTTAGGAATTGAGTCTGGATTAGGAGTTAGTTTTAGGGATGGTTTAGGGATAGAGTTAGGGTTAGGGTTAGGGTTAGGGCAAGAATGGGTTAGGGTTAGTTTTAGGATATGGTTTAGGATAGTTAGGGTTAGGTTGTATAGGGGTATGGGCACGGGTTAGGTTAGTTTTAGATATGGTTTAGATAGGGTTAGAGGTTAGGGTTCAAGGTTATGGTTAGGGTTAAAGTGTTAGAGTTCGGAGTTAGGTTAGGGTTAGGGTCAAGGCATGCGGTTTGAGGATATGTGGTATGGGTTATGGTTAGGGTGGGTACTGGTATGGTTAGGAGTTAAGTTACAGTAAGTTCTTAATATACAGAGTTCAGGAGGTTAGTGTTAGGCTATGGCTTAGAGTTAGAATTAGGGTTAGGAGTTAGTGTGCGGGTTAGGGTTAGATTAGAGTTTACGCGTCAGGTGCTAGGTTTAGGGATTACAAAAGGTATGTGATCGGAGTATGGGTTAGGAGTTAGGGTTAGGATTAGGTACAGGTTACCTTTTGGTTTTGGTTAGGCTTAAATAATGTAAGTTAGAGTTAGGAGGTATGGGTTAGGGTATGGGTTACGTTTTGGTTTAGGGCTGGGAACAGGTTAGGGTTTGGGTTGGGTTTCGTGTTACGGTTAGTGTACGGGTTAGTGTTCGGGTTAAGGTTAGGTTTAGGGGTAGGGTTAGGAGTAAGGTTTAGGGTGTAGAGGTGCGAGTTAGGAGTTAGGGTTAGAGTTAGGTTCACTGGTTGAGTGTGCAGGGTTAGGTTAGGTTTGGAGTACCCAAGTTAGGATATGGAGTTAGCCTTTTAGAAGCAACGGGTTAGGCGTTAGGGTTAGAGGTTAGGTTACGGGTTGAGGTTAGGTTTAGGGTATGGGTTAGGGTTTAGGGTTAGGTTACTCTTTAGGCCAGTTAGGAGTTAGGGTTAGCGTTAGATGCACGGGTTAGTGTTAGGAGTTAGGGTTTGGAGTCTGGGTTTGGGTGAGAGTGATGGTTAGAATTTTAGGTAAGGGTTTGGGTTAGGGTTGAGGCAGTGCGGTTAGAGTTAGGATTTAGGGCTAGGCCAGGTTGGGAGTAATGGTTTGGGCTAGAGTTAGGTTTAGGAGCTAGAGCACCTGACGGCATAGATTTAAGAGTTAGGGTTAGGCTTAGGAGTTATGGCACGGGTTAGTGTTAGGCTCGGCAGGGTTATTAGAGGCAACGGGTTAGGGTACTGGATTAGGGTTAGGGTGGCGCTTAGGAGTTAAGTTTACGGATTAGGGTTAGGTTACGGGGTTAGGTTTAGCTTTAAGGTTAGGGCATGAGTTGGGTTTAGGGATGAAGGGTTAGGGTTAGAGATTATGGGTTAGGGTCTGGCTTAGGGTTAGGGCAAACTGGTTAGAGTTAGGGTTTGGGTTAGAGTACAAGGTTAGAGGTTAGGGTTAGGGCATGGTACGGGTTAGGCTTTAGGTTTAGGGTTATGTTTAGGGGTTAGGATTAGTGTACTACACGTCACAAGGTTACGGTATGGTCAGGCAACGGGTTAGGGTTGGAGTTAGGGCAGGGCACAGCTTCAGGGTTGAGGGTTGGGGTTGACAAAGTTACGGTGAGGGTTAGGTTTAGGCAACTGGTTAGGGGCAGGGTTGATAGGGTTTAGGGTAGGGTTAGATTTAGAGTTAGGGTTAGGCGTGAGGAACGGATCACGTTAGGTGTAGGGCACAACGTTAGGTTAGGCTAGGGTTAGGTTATGATAAGGGCAACAGTTTACTGTTGGGGTTAGGGTTACTGTTGCACGGGTTATGGTACGGGTTAGGCAATGATAGGGTACTGGTGAGGGCACAGGTTATGGTTTAGGTTAGGGTTAGGGTTAGGGTACACAGTTTAGCCAATGACCGAGTTAGGGTTAGGTTAGTGTTTGTGTGAGGGAGGTTAAGGTTAGGGAGTAGGATACTGGTTCGGTTAGGTTTAGGGTATGGGTTAGGGTTAGTGTAAGAGTTAGGTTAGGGTGCACGTGTTAGGTTAGAGACGGCTTAGGTTAGGGTGAGGGTTTGGGTTAGGATTTAGAAGGTTAGGATATGGGTTAGGCACGGGTTACAGGTGAGGGTTAAGGTTTAGGTTACTGGTTAGGTTAGGTATGGGATAGGTTAGTGTTAGAGGTAGCAGGTATGGGCAATGGGTTAGGTTTTGGGATAAGGTTAGCTTTTACGATTTAGGTTAGGGTTAAGGCATGGGTTACAGCACAGGTTAGGTTAGGTTAGCATTAGGTCACGGGTTAGTTTTATTAGGCAAGATGCGGGATAATGGCACCTGCAGGGTTGAAGTGTTAGGGCACCATTGGTTAGGGCTAGGGTTAGGCCACGCGATCGGCAAGGCTTTAGGGCCAGGGTTAGGTCCAAAGCCATGAACAGGGGGCTAGGCTAGGCCAGGCAACTGGTTAGAGCAAGGCCAGAGTTAGGGCTAGGGCAACATGCAAGGCCAGGCTCAGGTCAGGCCACGGCTGGGCCTGACAATGTGCTAGAGTTAAGGTTAGCGGTAGGGCTTAGGGTAAGGCACCGGTTACTGGCCAGGATTATGGTTAGGGTTAAGGTTAGGCTGTAGCCTTCAGGGCAACGGGTTAGGCCAGGTTGTGTCACGTAAGGTTGCCAGGCTAGGTTAGCTACGCTAGGTACGGTTTAGGTCAGGCCAGGGCTAGGGCTGGTCCGGGTTAGGCCTGGCACCGGCCAGGCCACGGCACGGGTTAGGGATAGTTCTTAGGTTACTGTTAGGTTATTAGGGAGCATCGTCTAGGGCTGGGTTAAGGCAACTGTTTGGCTTGAGTGTTAGTGTTGAGGTTAGGCTAGGCCTCGGTTAGGGCCAGGCTAGGCAACGCGGTTAGGTCACGGCCAGGTTTAGGTTAGTGCAACGGCTTCAGGCAACGGGTTTGGGTTAGGTTTAGGATTAGGGTTAGGTTACTGGTTAGGTTTAGGGTTTAGGCTAGAGCAGGGTTTAGGGTTAGTAAGTTTAGGTTATTTTAGGAAGTGCACGGGTTAGGGTTAGGCTTAGGTTCTATGGTCATGGTTAGGCTACAGGGCCAGGGCAAACGGCTAAGGGTCACCTTAGGGCACGGGCAAGGGCAGGTTTAGGGGCTGTGTTAGGTGCACGGTTAGGCACGCGGTAATGCGTGCCAGCGACAGGTTTAGGGATAGGCTAGGCCGAGGGCAGCACAGGTTCCCAGGCCTAGGTGTCAGGAGTGCAGTCACCGGTCAGGCACTACGTTGGGCTACCAGTTAGGCCAGTTAGGCCAGGCCAGGCCACGGCCAGGCCCAACCAGGGTTGTTTCCAGGATTAGCCAGGCACCAAAGCCAGTGCCAGGCCAGGGCCAGGTCACGGGTTAGGCCTTTGCCAGGTTTAGGGCTAGGCAAATTGGTTAGGCTTCACTGTCAGGCCTGGGGCCAGAATAGGTACAGTTTAGGTTAGGCCTAGGTTAGGCCAGGCCAGAATCACGGACAGGTGCCTAGGGGTTTCTGGTTAGGTTAGGGCAAACGGTTAGGTTAGGCCTAGGGACGGGTAACCGGTCAGGTTAGGCAACAGGTTAGGGTTTATGGTTAGCCTTTAGGCACGGTTAGGTGAGGGTTAGGTTATCCGGTTAGGTTAGGGTTAGTGTACCGGATTAGGTTAGGAGTTAGGTTAGGTTAGGATACTGGTTTGGTTTAGGTTAGGATAGGGTGCACTGGTTAGGTTTAGTGTTAGGATTAGGCTTAGGTTTAGGTAACTGTTGAGGGTATGGGTGAGGGTTTGGGGTGGTGTACCGTTTAGGCACGGGTTAGAGTTAGGTAGGGTACAGGTTAGGTTAGGGCAATGGTAACGGGTGAGGGTTAGGCTTGGGTTAGGGCAAGGAATTGGTTAGGGCCAGGTTAGGTTAGAGCAGGGTTTAGGTTAGGGGTTAGGCTAGGTCTCAGGTATGGATTACGGTTAAGGTTGGTTCAGGGTTATGGTTTGGGCTAGGATTGGGCACGGGTATGGATACCTTAGGAATGAGTTAGGGCACAGGTTTGGGTTAGTGTTAGGGTTACGCTTAGGCAACGGGTTAGCGATAGTGTTAGGTTAGGCTGGTTTAGGTAAGGGTTAGGTTTAGGTTATGGTACAGGTTAATAGGGTTAGGTTAGAGTAAGGTTACGGACAGGGTTAGGTTAGGTTAGGTTTAGGTTACGGTTAGGTTAAGTTTAGGTTAAGGTTAGGCTACTGGCTAGGTCAGGGTAGTGGCTTACTTAGGATGAAAAAGGGTTAGGGTTAGGGTAATGGTTAGGCAACGGGTTAGGGTTAGATTAGGGTTAGCGTAATGGTTAGGTTAGTGTTAGGCATGGGCAAAGGTTAGTGTTAGGCTAGGCCTAGGGCAACGGCAGGGCCAGAGTTAGGCTAGGTTACGGGTTAGAGTTATGGTTAGGCAACGGTCACGGTGCAAGGTTAGGTTTAGGTCAGGCCTGAGGTTAAGGCCAGGGCCATGGTTAGGCAACGGTCACTGCATGGGCCAGGCCAGGCCAGGCCAGGCCAGGGCCGAGGCCAGGCCAGGGCCAGGCCAGGCCTAGGGCACTGGCCAGGCCAGGCCGGGAGCACGGGTTAGGGTTTAGGCCAGGCCCAGGCACTGGTTAGTGCCAGCGCCAGGTTAGGGCACAGGTTAGGCTCTAGACTTAGGCCAAGTTTAGGCCAGGACACAGGCCAGGCCAGGCCAGGCCAGGCCACGGGCCAGGGCCAGGCCAGGCACTGCTAAGTTTAGGCCATGGCACGGTTAGGGGTTTGAAAGGCAGATTTGCCAGGGCACGCTTTAGGCCAGGTTAGGTCTCGGTTAGGCTAGGTAGGGTTAAGGTTAGGTTAGGCTTAGGGTTAGGGCAACGGTTTAGGTTAGGTTAGGATTAGGCTGGGGTACTGGTTTGATTTAGGTTACGGTTAGGAACTGGTTAGGTTTAGGTTAGGTTAGGGTGAGTGAGGTTAGGCTTGGGGTACAGGATAGGTTAGGGTTAGGTTAGGAACGGTTACCACGGTACAGGTTAGGGTTAGGGTTAATGCTAGGGCTAGGTTACGGTTAGGTTTAATGTTAGGGCACGGTTACTGTAACGGGTTAGGGTTAGGCTTTGGACGGTTACACGGTACAGGTTAGGTTAGGTTAGGTTATGGCTAGGTTATGGTTTAGAGTTAGGTAAGGGCACATGTTACTGTAATGGTTAGGTTAGGTTAGGGTACTGGTTAGGTTAGGTCAGAGTTAGGGTACAGGTTAGGTTAGGTTAGGTCATGGTAAGGGTTAGGATTCGTGTTAAAGTTACTGTTAGGTACTGGTTAGGTTAGACTTAGGTTAGTGTTAGGGCAATGGTTTAGGGTTAGGCTTTAGGTTAGGTTAGTGTAAAATTGGTTTGGTTTAGGGTTAGGTTAGGGTACTGTTGAGGTTTAGGTTAGGATTAGGTCTGGTTTAGGGTACATTTTAGGCATAGGTTAGGTGTAGGGTTAGTGTACTAATTGACCTAGGGCAACGGGTTAGGGTTAGGTAGGGCACGGTTAGGTTAGGGCACTGCTTAGGGTTTGGGTTAGGTTAGAGTAGGGTTTAGTGTTAGGTTAGGGTTAGGTTTAGGCACGGGTTAGGTTAAGGTTAGGTTTAGGGTTAGGGTTAGGGCCAGGCTTAGGCACGGGTAAGGGCTATTCCTAGGGCAACGGGTGAGGGATCTGGTAGGGTTAGTGTTAGGTTTAGGTTAGGCAACAGGTTAGCAATAGGGTTAGGGTTAGGTTTAGGCACGGGTTAGGTTTAGGGCAACGGCACAGGTTAGGTTAGGTTAGGTAATGTTACTGGTTAGGTTAGGGTTTGGGTACCGGTTAGGCTTTAGGTTAGGTTAGGTTACGTGTTAGGGCTTGGGTTAGGCTAGGGTTAGGCACTGGTTAGGTTAGGCTAGGTTGAGGGTTAGGTACAGTTTAAGGTTAGGTTTAGGGTGAGTGTTTGGGTTAGGATACGGTTAGGTTAGGTTAGGGTTAGGTTTAGGGAACGGATGAGGGTTAGGTTTAGGGTTAGGGTACTGGATAGAGTTATGGTTAGTGTTAGGGTACGGGTTACGGTTAGAGTTAGGTTACGGGTTAGGGTTAGGCTTAGGGTTAGGTTTAGTTTTTGGGTTAGGGTTCAGGTTAGGGTACAGTTTAGGGTTAGGGCTAGGGTTAGGTTAGGTTAGGGTACTGGTTTGGTTTAGGTTAGGGTTAGGCAATGGTTAGTTTAGGTTAGGATTAGGTATAGGTTTAGGCAACGGTTAGGGTTAGGGCCAGGTTAGGGTTGAGGTACTGGCTAGGCTAGGGCTAGGCAACGTGTTAGGCAGGATAGGTTTAGGTTAGGTTTAGGGGTAGGGTTTGTTATGTTTAGGCAACAGTTTAGGGTTAGGATAGGGACACGGTATGGGTTAGGTTAGGTTAGGCACGGTTTATGGCAACGGGTGAGGGTGAGGTTAGGGTACTGGTTAGGTTTAGGTTTAGGGCTAGGGCATGGGTTCAGGTTAGGTTTAGGCAATGGTATGGGCACAGGTTAGGTTAAGGTTAGGGTTACGGTTAGGGTTAAGGTACAGGTTAGGTTATGCTAAGGGTTAGGTTAGGTTACGTGGTTAGGTTAGGTTAGGCTAGGTTAGGTTAGGTTAGGGTTAGGCTAGAGTTAGGGTGTGGGCATGGGTTAGGGACAGGATTAGGGTTAGGTTAGTGCACGGGTTAGGAACGGGTTAGGTTAGGGTTAGGTTAGGCAACGGGTTAGGAACGGGTTAGGGTTCGGTTTAGAGTACTGTTAGGGTTAAGGTTAGGGGCAGGGCACGGTTTAGGATTAGGTTTAGGATAGGCTAGGGCTGGTTAGGTTTAGGTTAGGGTTAGGTTAGGCACAGGTTAGGCTCGGTTAGGTTAGATTTGGGTTAGGACAGGATACAGGTTAGGATAACTTTAGGTTAGGCCAGGCCTAGGCACGGGTTGAGGTTAGGTTAGGCTAGGATTAGGCTAGTGTACTTGTTAGGTTAGGCTCAGGTTTAGGTTGTAGGCTTTAGGCCTAGGCCACGTTGAAAGGGTTAGGTTAGGGCACGGGTTAGCTGCTAGGTTAGGTTAGGCCAAGGGCAATGTTAGGGTTACGCCTTAGTGAGGTTACGGGTTGGGGTACTTTAGGTTAGAGTTTGGGCAATTGCTCGGGTCTGGATTAGGCACAGTTTAGGCTAGAGCAATTCATAAGGGTTAATGATCTGGTAAAGTGTGCTAGGCACGGGTTAGGACAAAAGTGAGTGCAACGGGCTAGGCTAGGCCAGGCAGGTCAGGCCAGGCCATGAGGCTAGGCACTTAGGCCAGGATCAGGGGCCAGGCCAGATCACGCTAGGCCAGGCAATGGTTAGCTGGAAGCTAGTGTTCAGGCTAGGCCAGGTACTGGTTTAGGTTTGAAAGGTTTAGGCCAGGCCACGGTTAGGCCAGGTTAGGCCAGGTAGTCACGTTAGGCCAGGAAGGTCACGCCACGGCCAGGCACGGGCCTGGATCAGGCAGGGCAAGCTAGGGTTAGGCTAGGTTAATGTTAGGGTTAGGGCACAGGTTAGTTAGCAGGTTAGGCACGTTAGGTTAGGTTAGGATTTAGTATGACAGGGCACAAGAAAATAGGTGAGTATGTGGTTAGGGTTAGTTGTGTTAGCAAAGTTAGGGCAACGAATTAGGTTTAGGGTACAGGTTGTGTTAGGATAGGTCCGTTAGGGTAATTGGATAGGTTAGGCTAGGTTAGCTTTAGGGCAATTGGTTAGGTCAGCATTAGAGGTAGGCAATGGGTCTGTGTTAGGGTTAGGGTTAGGTTAGGGTTAGGACTCAGGTCCGGGTTGGGAAGAAGCTTAGGTTATGGCACGGGTTAGGTTACCGGGTTAGGGCAACGGGTTAGGCAGTGTTAGGGTTTAGGGTTGAGGTTTAGGAAAGTGTTAGGGTTAGGTTAGTGCAACGGGTTAGGTTAGTTAGGTTACGGTAAGTATTGAGGTTAGGGGCTAGGTTAGGTAACGGGTTAGTGTTAGGTTAGGTAAGTTAGTGTTAGGTTAGGCCACTGGTACGGGTTAGGGCTAGGACAGGGATTAGGCACGGGTTAGGCTTAGGTTATGGTTAGGGTACTGCAGGGTTAGGCTTTAGCTTTCTTGGGCAACCTGTTAGGCTAGGGTTAGGCCAGGTTTAGGTTGGCTTAGGCACGGGTTAGGTGCAGGTTACAGGTTAGGCTGATAGATAGGGCATTGGCCAGGTTAGGCTAGGTTAGGCCGTTAGGTTTAGGTTCTGGTTAGGCTCAGCATTAGGTTAGGTTATGGGTCAGGTTAGGTTAGGGTCAGGCTGGGGTAAGGGTTAGGCTTAGGTTAGGTTTGGGTTACGGGTTAGGTAATGGTTAGGGCAATGGTTAGGCTTATGGTTAGGTTTAGGGTACCGCTTAGGGTTAGGTTAGGCGTACAGGTTAGGTTACATTTAGGTTAGGGTACAATTAGATTAGTGTTAGGTTAGGATACTGGATAGGGTTAGCTGCTATAGGTTCGGATCAGGATTAGGTGAGGTTTAGGTTAGGATTAGGCAATGGTTAGGATTAGGTGTAGGGTTATGGTAGGGTAGCTGCATGACTTTAGGCACTGGTTAGGGCAAATGGGGTTGCCTAGGGTTTAGGTTAGGTTAGTGGTTGTTAGTGTTAGGGTTAGGGTTAGGCTAGGCACGGCTTAGGGGTTAGGGTTAGGATAGTGTTAGGGCAATGGCTTAGGTTAGGGTTACTGTTAGGTTTAGGGCACGGTTTAGGATAGAACGGGCAATGGGTTAGGGTTATGGTTAGGTTAGGATTAGGCAATGGTACGGGTTAGGGTTAGAGTTAGGGTTACGGTACGGGTAAGGGTTAGGGTTAGCGTTACGGCAAGTGTTAGGTTATGGTTTAGGATTAGGGTAAAGGTACGGCTTAGCATTAGGGTTAGTTTTAAGGTACTGGTGAGGGTTAGGGTTACGGTATGGATTAGGTTTAGAGTTAGGGTTAGGGTTAAGGTACTGGTTAGGGTTAGTTTTAGGGTTAGGATACAGGTTAAGGTTAGGTTAGGCAACGGGCTAGTGTTAGGTTAGGTTAAGATTTAGGTTAGAAATGAGGGCAACGGGTTTAGCATTAGGGTTAGGCTATGGTACGGTTTAGGCAAATGGGTTTAGGGTCAGTGTTAGGCAACGGTCTAGGTTAGGCTTAGGCAAGGTACGGTTAGTTACGGGTTAGGCAGCGGATTAGGGGTAGGGTTAGGATACGGATTAGGGTTAGAGTTCAGGTTAGGGTTAGGTTAAGGGTTAGGTTAGGGGCTATTGTTAGGGTTTAGGTTAGGTTAGTGCAACGGTTAGGCGTACCAGTTAGGTTAGTGTTAGGCTATGGCGGCAATGGCACAGGTTAGGTTAGAGTTACTATATTTAGGTTAGGGTTAGGCAATTGGCAACGGGTTAGGTTAGGTTAGTGTTAGGTGTAGGCAATGATAGGGTTAGGTTAGGCTAGGTTAGGCAATTGGTTAGGCTAGGCTAGGTTAGGGCAATGGTTAGGCTAGGGTTAGTGTTAGGTTTAGGTTAGGCACTTGGCAGGTTTAGGCACAGGTTAGGTAAGGGATAGGATACAACATGGGTTAGGTAGGGTTAGGGGTAACGGTTACGGTACATGTTATGGTTAGTGTTAGGGTACTGGTTAAGATTAGGGTTAGGGTTAGGCATGGGTCTGGTTAGGTTTAGGTAATGGCAACGGCACAGGTAGGGTTAGCTAAGTTAATAGGTTGATGGTTAGGTTAGGGCAATGGTTTGGGTTATGTTTAGGTTAGGGGTTAGGGCACGTGTTAGGTTAGGTTAGTTAGGTTAGTGTTAGGGTACTTGTTATATGTTTAGAGTACAGGTTTGGGTTAGGATAGGATACGCGGTATGGGTTTGGGTTAGGTTAGCTAACGGTTACGTTACGGTTAGGTTAGGGTACAGGTTAGGGTTAGGTTTAGTGTTAGATATGGGTTCGGTTAGGCTTTAGGTAATAGTATGGGCAATGGGTTGGTTTAAGGTTAGGTTCACTGTAAGGGTTAGGGCACGGTTAGGTTATGGTTAGGTTAGGTTAGTTTAACGGGTATGGTAGGATTAGGTTAGGCAATTGGTTTGTGTTAGGATTAGGTTTAGGGTACGGGTTAGTTTTAGGTTTTGGGTTAGGTTTAGGATTAGAGTTAGGGTGTGGGTACGGGTTAGGGTTAGGCTTAGGTTAGGGCTAGGTTAGGGCACGGGTTAGGATACATGTTATGGTTAGGTAAGGGGTTAGGCACGAAGTTAGGCTTGTGTAACGGTTAGGTGTAAGTTACTGGTTAGGAACCAGTTAGGCTATTGTTCGGCAACGGGTTAGGGAACGGGTTAGGTTAGGTTAGGTAAGGGCAACGGTTAGGGAAAATGGTTAGGTTAGGTTAGGTATTGGTTAGGTTGCTTTAGGTTAGGGAACTATTTAGGCAATGGTTAGGGTTAGGTTAGGTTTAGGTTACGGTTAGGTTAGGATTAGGCTAGAGTACTGGTTGGTGTTAGGATTAGGCTTTAGGCAACGGGTTAGGTTTAGGTTTAGGCACGGGTTAGGGTTAGAGTTAGGGTGTGGGTACGGGTGAGGGTTAGGATTAGGGTTAGGGTTTAGGTACGGGTTAGGATATGTGTTATGGTTAGGGTAAGGGTTTGGGTACGCGTTAGGGTATGGGTTACGGTTAGGTGTAAGTTACTGGTTAGGGAACGAGTTAGGGTTAGTGTTAGGGCAACATGGTTAGGAATGGTTTAGGGTTAGGGTTACCAAGTAGGCAACGGGTTAGGAAGGTTAGGCACGGATTAGGCTTAGGTTAGGGTTAGGCAACGGTTTAGGATTAGGGCTAGTGTTAGGGTACTGGTGAGGGTTAGGTTTAGGCTTTGGGTTAGGTTCGGCACAGGTTAGGTTTCGGTTAGGTTTAGGTTAGGATAGAATACAGGTTAGGTTAAGTTTAGGGTTAGGTTTAGGGTACAGGTTAGGTTAGGATTAGGCGTTAGGTACTGGTTAGGTTAGGTTTAGGGTTAGGCTAGAGTTAGGCTAGGGTTAAATAGGTTAGGCACGGGTAAGGGTTAGGTTAGGTTAAGGGCACAGGTTACTGTTAGGCTTAGGGTTAGGTTACGGGTTAAGGTTGTTTAGGTTAGGATAGGTACTGGTTAGGGGTCGATTAGGGCACAGTTTAGGTTAGAATAATTGTAAGGGTTAGGGACGGGTAAGTGTTAGGGCAACGGAAAGGATAGGGTGAGTGTACGGTTAGGGTAACTGTTAGGTTAGGTTAGGGTTTGCTTACGGGTTAGGTGAGGGTTGGGCACGCTAGCAGGCACGGGTTAGGTAGGGGTTAGGGTTAGGGTACGGGCACGGGTTAGGTTTAGGGTTAGGTTACGGTTAGAGTTAAGGTTAGTGTACTGGTTAGTGTTAGGGTACAGGTTAGGTGAGGATTAGGTTAGGGTTAGGATACGGGTAAAGGTTAGGTTAGGGTTAGGTATGGGTTAGATTAGGTTTAGGTTAGGCAACTTGTTAGGTTAGTGTTAGGTTAGGGCACAGGTTAGGGGTAGGGTTAGGTTAGGCAATTGGTTAGGGTCAGGTTAGGGTTATGGGTTAGGCTAGATTTAGGTTATGTTTAGGTTAGGGAATGGGTTAGGTTCAAGTTAGTCTTAGGTTAGGCTAGGTACTGGGTACTGGTTTGGTTTAGGGCAGGGTTAGGCACAGGTTAGGTTTAGGTTAATGTTAGGGTTAGGCTAGCGCACATGTAAGGAACAGGTTAGGCTTACGGTTAGTGTAACGGTTTAGGGCAACGGTTAGGATTAGGTAGGGCACATGGGTTAGGCTAGGTTAGGCAAGTGTAAGGGCTAGAGTTAGGTTAGGCAACGGGTTAGGCTATGGTTAGGTAGGGCTAGGATACCGTTTGAGGTTAGGGTTAGGCCGGCAGGGCCAGGGGCCAGGTTAGGTTTAGGCACGGGTTAGGTTAAGGTCTCGGCCAGGGCTAGTGCAACGGATTAGCAATAGGGCTAGGTTAGGCTAGGTTAGGTTAGGGGCAAGGGTTAGGCTATGGTTAGGCACGGGTTAGGTTAGGCCAGGATTTGCCACGGTTAGGTTAGGTTTAGGGTTAGGCACTGGTTAGGTTAGGGTTAGGTTAGGTAGGGATTAGGCTAGATTAGGATTAGGCACGGGATAGGGTTAGTTTAGGTTAGGTTTAGGCACTGCTTAGGCTTAGGTTTATGGTAAGGGTTAGGTTAGAGGTTTAGGTCTGGCATGGTTTAGGTTTAGGGCAATGGTTAGGTTTAGGTTTAGGTTAGGCACAGGTTATGGTTAGGGTAAAGGGTTAGGTATGGGTTAGGTTAGGGTTAGGTTAGGGCACGGTTAGGTTAGGTTAGGGCACTGGTTTGTTTTAGGATTAGTGTTAGGATACTGTTTAGGCTTTATGGTTAGGCTTAGGTTAGGTTTAGAGTATGGGTTAGGGCATGAGTTAGGTTAGGTTAGTGTAACGCTTAGGGTACGGGTTATGATTAGGTTATGGCAACGGATGTAGGTTATGGTCTGGCAAGGGCAACGGGTTAGGTTAGGGTTAGGCAATTGTATGGTTAGTGTTAGTGTACTGGTTAGGTGTCGGTTAGGCTAGGGTAGGGGTTAGGCTATGGTGAGGGTTAGGTTTAGGCACTGGTTAGGTTAATTATAGGGCTACAGTTAGGTTAGGGTACTGGTTAGGTTAGGTAAGGGCAACTGGTTTGGTTTAGGTTAGGATTAGGGCACTGGTTAGGTTTAGGATAGGGTTAGGTTAGGGCTTTGGGCATGGTTTAGGCACGGGTTAGGTTAGTGTACGGTTTAGGCACAGATTAGGTTAGGTTAGGCACAGGTGCAGGTTATTGTTAGGCAAGGTTACGGGTTAGGTTAGGTTAGGACGTTTTAAGGTTAGGGTTGGTGTACTGGTTAGGTGTGGGTTAGGCTTAGGTAGGGTTAGGTTATGGTGAGGGTTAGGTTTAGGGCAATGATTTAGGTTTAAGGTTAGGTTAGGTTAAGGTTAGGTTAAGATACGGTTTAGGTCACGGTTAGGTATGGGTTAGGGTACAGGTGAGGGTTAGGTTTAGGGTACGGGTTAGGTTTAGGTTTAGGGCACGGGTTATGGTTCAGGTTATGGTTAGGGTTAGGGTACGGGTTAGGGTTAGGTTTAGGATACGGTTTAGGGTTTGGAATAGGATTGGGGTTAGTGTACTGGTTTGGTTTAGTCTTAGGTTAGTTTACTGGTTAGGTTTAGGTTAGGTTAGAGTAAGTGTACGGTTGGGTTTAGGTGAGGGTTAGGTTAGGTTTAAGGTAGGGGTTAGGATTAGGATTAGGTTATGGCACAGGTTAGGGTATGTTATGGTACTGGTTAGGGTACGGATTAGGTTAGGTTAGCGTTACTGCAAGTTTTAGGGCACACGTTAGGTTAGGATAGGTTATGGCTTAGGTTAGGTTAGGGTGAGGTTAAGTGTATGGGTTAGGTAAGATTAGGTTTAGGGCAACGGGTTAGGTTTAGGTTAAGGCATGTGGTAGGGCACGGTTTAGGGTTATGTTGAGGGTTAGGTTAGGTACTGGTTAGGTTAGGCACGTGTTAGGGTTAGGTTAGGGCAATGGTTAGGGCACGAAAGGGCAACGGGTTAGGTTAGGTTAGGTTAGATACGGGTTAGGGCAATGGTTAGGTTAGGTTAGGGCTGGGCACGGGTTAGGTTTGGGCACGGGATATGGTTAGGTTTAGCATTAGGATTAGCGCACTGGTTAGTGTTCAGGTTATGGTTAGGTTTAGGTTTAGGTTAGGTTTAGGTTTAGGTTAGTGTACCACTTAGGTTAGGTTAGTGTTAGGTTAGGGTACTGCTTAGGTGAGAGTTAGGTTAGGTTAGGCACGGTTAGCGAGGTTTAGGTTAGGTTACAGGTTAGGTTAGGCTTAAGGCACGGTTTAGGTTAGGGTGAGGTTACGCCGTTAGGGCACGCTAGGTTTAGGTCCGGTTACAGGTAAGGGCTAGGTTTAGGCAACGCAGGTTAGGCAAGGGTCACGGTTAGGCACAGTTTAGGTTAAGGTTAGGCTAGAGTTAGGCTAGTATACGGGTTAGGCCAAGGCCTGGGTTAGGTTAGGCTAGGCCAGGTTAGGGCAATGGTTAGGTTAGGTTAGGGTTAGGTCAGGCAACGGCCAGGTCTAGGTTAGGTTAGGCTAGGCTAGGTTAGAGCACAGGTTAGGGTTAGGTTAGGTTATGTTAGGGTTAGGTTAGGTCTTGGCATGTTTTAGGTTAGGTTAGGCAACGGATAGGTTTAGGATAGGTTTAAGTTTAGGTTTAGGGTACAGGTTAGGTTAGGGTATGTGTTAGGTTAGGTTAGGTTAGGGTATGGCAAGGGCACGGTTAGGTAGCCTTAGGGCACGGGTAGGTTTAGGTTAGGATAGGTTAGGGCACTGGTTAGGCTTAGGTTAGGTAGGGCCAGGCTTTAGGTTAGGTTAGGTTTAGGATAGGGCACTGGATAGGGCTAGAGTTAGGCACGGGTTAGGCAACGGATTAGCTGCTTAGTGTTGAAGCATTAGGTTTAGGGCACGGGTCTCACAATAGGCTAGGTTAGGCTAGGCTCTCGGGCAACGGTTAGGTTAGGGTACTGGTTAGTGTTAGGGTACTGGTTAGGGTTACATTAAGGTTTAGGTTAGGCAATGGTTAAGGTTAGGGCACGGGTTAGGTTAGGGCACAGTTAGGTTAGGTGACTGTACAGGTGAGGGTTAGGTCAGGTCAGGTTACGGGTTAGGTTTAGGGCTGGGCACGGGTTAGGCACGCTTTAAGGCAAGGGTTAGGGTTGGGGTAGGGGTTAGTGATAGGTTTATGGTTAGGTTACGGGTTAGGGTTAGGGTACGGGTTAGGGTTACGTTTAGGGTTAGGGATACGGTTAGGGTACAGGTTAGGGTTATGTTTAGGTTTAGGGTACTGGTTAGGGTTAGGGTTAGGCACGGTTAGGTTAGGCTAGGTTACGGTTCGGCAAGGGTTAGGTTAGGTTAGGCAAGGTTTAGGACAGGATTAGGTTAGGTTTAAGGTATGGTTTAGGCACGGTTTATGGTTAGCTGCTAGTGTATTAGGGCACAGGTTAGGTTAGGTTAGGGCACGGGTGGAGGTTATGTTTAGGTAAGGTTACGGGTTAGGTTAGGTTAGGCACGTTTTAGGTTAGGCTAGTGTACTGGTTAGGTGTGGGTTAGGTTAGGTAGGGGTTAGGTTATGGTGAGGGCTAGGTTTAGGCAAGATTTAGGTTAAGGTTAGGCTAGGGTTAGGTTTAGGTTAGGTTAAGGCAACGGGTTAGGGTTTAGGTTAGGCACGGGTTAGGGTACGGGTTAGGGTTAGGTTTAGAGTACGGGTTAGGTTTAGGTTTAGGGTTCGGTTTACGGTTCGGGTTCGGGTTAGGGTTAGGGTATGGGTTAGGGTTAGGTTTAGGATACGATTTAGGGTTAGGAATAGGATTGGGGTGAGGGTACTGGTTTGGTTTAGTTTTAGGTTTAGGGTACGGATTAGGTTTAGGTTAGGTTAGGTTAGAGTTAGTGTACGGTTAGGTTAGGTTAGGTTAGAGTTAGGTTAGGCAGGGTTAGGATTAGGATTAGAGTTATGGCACGGTTTAGGTATGCGCCAGGCACTGGCCAGGTTATGGGTTAGGCACGGGCAACGGTTAGGTTAGGTTAGGCAATGGTTAGGCTAGGCCAGGTTAGGTTCAGGCAACGGGCTATGGCACGGGTTAGGGTTTGGGCACAGGTTAGGGTTAGGGTTAGGTTACGGGTTATGGTTAGGGTTAGGTTTAGTTTTAGGGTACAGTTAAGGGTTAGGGTTAGGGTTAGGGTACTGTTTAGGCTTAGGGTTAGGGTAGGGGTTTGGGTTAGGTTTAGGGTTAGGCTTAGGGATAGGGTACAGGTAGGGTTACAGTTAGGGTACGGGTTAGGGTACAGGTTAGGGTTAGTGTTATGGTTAGGTTTAGGGTACGGGTTCGCAATAGGGTTAGGGTTAGGGTTAGGTTTAGGGTACGGGTTAGGGTTAGGGTACTGGTGAGTGTTAGGGTATGGGTTAGGGTTACATTAAGGTTTAAGGTAAGGGTACGGGTTAGTGTCAGGGTACGGGTTAGGGTTCGCGTGACTGTACGGGTTCGGGTTAGGGTCAGGGACAGGTTACGGTTTAGGGTTAGTGCTGGGTACGGGTTAGGGTACGTGTTAGGGGACGGGATAGGGTTAGGGTATGGGTTAGTGTTAGGGTTAGGGTTAAGTTACGGGTTAGTGTTAAGGTACGGGTTAGGGTTAGGGTTAGGGTTAGGGTACATGTTAGGGTTAGGTTTAGGGTAAGGTTACTGGTTATGGTTTGGGACCGGTTAGGCTGGGATTAGGTTAGGTAGGGGCTAGGCTAGGTTAGGTCCGGTTAAGGTTAGGTTAGGTTAGGTTAGGCACGGGTTAGGGCTAGGGTTAGGTTAGGCTAGGTTAGGTTAGTGTTAGGACAGGTTACGGTTAGGTTAGGTTAGGTTACGGGTTAGGGTTAGGCAAGAGCACGGGTTAGGTTAGGGTGTGGGTTAGGTTAAGGCATTGGTTACGTTAGGTAAGATTTAGGCACGCCAGGTTAGCTGCTAGGGCACGGGCCAGGCTAGGCAGTAGCTTAGGCACAGGTTAGGTTAGGGTAGGGTTAGGTTAGGCACAGGTTAGGTAGGCTATTGTTAGGCCAATGGTTAGGATAGGTTAGGCTAGTGATAGGGCATGGGCTAGGTTAGGTGAGGGGTAGTGTTAGTGCACAGGTTAAGGTTAGGCTCGGGTTAGTGTTCTGGTTATGGTTAAGTTTAGGATTAGGGTTAGGTTAGGTTTAGAGTTAGAGCACGAGTTAGTTTTAGGCTAGTGTTAGGTTAGTGTTAGGTTAGTGTACCGTTTAGGTTAGGTTAGGTTTAGGCACGGATAACTTAGGGTTTGGGATTGGCTGTGGTTAGGCAAGGGTTAGCGCCAGGCTAGGGTTAGGTTATGGGTTAGGGTTAGGGTACGGTTGAGGGTTAGGGTTAGGTTACGCGTTAGGGTACGGGTTAGGGTTAGGGTACTGGTTAAGGTGAGGTTTAGGTTTAGGATAAGGGTACGGATTAGGGTTAGGGTTAGGTTGATGAGGGGTTAGGTTAGGTTAGGTTAGGCTAGGTTAGGTTACGTGTTAGGTTTAGGCTTAGGTGGCCACGGTACCGGTTAAGGTTGCCAGGCCAGGTTAGGTTACGGTTAGGTTAGGTTAGGATACAGTTTACGCACCGAGTTAGGTTAGGCAAGCGGCATTGGTTAGGGTTAGGTTAGGATAGGGCAATGGATTAGGCCAGGATTAAGGTTAGGTTAGGCCAGGATACCGGTTAGGTTAGGCTAGGTTAGGCACGGTTAGGCCAGGTTAGGCACTGATTAGGCCAGGGCTAGTTTACTGCAGGGGTATGGCCAGTGCCAGGTTAGGCCAGGCCAGGCACAGGCCAGGCCAGGCCAGTCCAAGGGCATGGCTGGCAAGGGCACGGTTAGGCCAGGCACGCACAGTGTTAGGACAGGCCAGGTTGAAATCAGGCGTCAGGACAGGCATTGGCTGGCTGCCAGGCCAGGCCAGGCCAGGCCAGAGCTCAGGCCAGGCCTGGGCCAGGCCAGGCCCAGGACACCGGTTAGGCCACGGCCAGGCCTAGGCACGGCCAGGCTAGGCCAGGCCAGGCATTGGTTAGGGCCAGGCCAAGGCACTGATTAGGCCAGGTTAGCTAAGGCACTGGTTAGGTTAGGTTAGGCTAGGCCAGGTTAGGCAACGGGCATGGGTTAGGTTAGGGTTAGTTAGGTTAGGTTTAGGCACGGGTTAGGTTAGGTTAGGTTATGGGTTAGGTTAGGTTAGTTTACGGTTTAGGTTAGGTTAGGTTAGGTTAGTCTACTGGTTTGGTTTAGGTAGGGTATGGCACAGGATAGGTTTAGGAACAGGTTTAGGTTAGGTTTAGGGCAATGTTAGGTTAGGTACTAGTTAGGTTAGGTTTAGAGTTAGGTAGGGGTTAGGTTAGGATACGGTTAGGTTTAGGCAATGCCAAGTAGTGTTAAGTTTCGGGTTAAGGTTAGGGTTAGCGTTAGGGTACAGGTTAGAGTTACGTTTAGGGTACGGGTTAGGGTCTGGGTTAAGGTTAGTGTTAGGGTTAGGTTTAGGGTGCGGGTTAGCAATAGGGTTAGGGTTAGGTTTAGGTTTAGTGTACGGGTTAGGGTTAGGGTTGTGTAAGTTTACGGGTTAGGGTTAGGGTACGGGATAGGTTGAGGGTACGGGTTAGGATTAGGGTGAGAGTGCGGGTTAGGGGTAGGGTTAGGTTTAGGGTTAGGTTACAGGTTAGGGTTAGGGCTGGGTATGGGTTAGGGTACCAGTTAGGGTACGGGTTAGGGTTAGGCTTCAGGTTAGTTTTAGGGTTAGGGTACAGGTTAGGGTTAGGGTTAGGGTACTGGTTAGGGTTAGGGTACGGGTTAGGGTTAGTGTAAGGGTTAGGGTTAGTGTACAGGTTAGGGATAGGGTACGGCTTCAGTTAAGGGTGAGGTTACGGTTTAGGTTTAGGGTGAGGATTAGGGTTAGGGTACGGGATAGGGTACGGGTTAGGTTTAGGGTTAGGGTTAGGGAACTGGTTAGAGTTAGGGTTAGGGATAGGGTTACGGGTGAGGGTTAGTGTTAGGGTTCAGGTTAGAGTATGGGTTATGTTTAGGGTTAGGTTTAGGGTACGGGTTAGGTTAGGTTAGGTTAGGTTAGGTTTAAGGTACCGGTGAGGGTTAGGATTAGGTTTAGGGTACCTGTGAGGGTTAGGGTTAGGTTTAGGGTACGGGTTAGGGTTAAGGTTAGGGTTAGATTTAGGTTACAGTTTAGGTTAGGGTTAGGGTACGTGTTACAGTATTGGTTAGGGTTAGCGTTAGTATTTTGTTACGGGTTAGGGTTAGGGTTAAGGAATGGGTTACGGGACAGGTGTTGGTAAGGTTCAGGGTACTGGTTAGGGTTAGGGTTAGGGTTAGGTTACGGGTTAGGGTTACCTTTAGGGTACGGGGTACGGTACGGGTTATGGTTAGTTTTAGGGTACTGGTTAGGGTTAGGTTTAGGGTTAGGGTACGGATTAGGGTTAGGGTTAGTTTTAGAGTACGGGTTAGGATTAGGGTTAGGGTAGGGTTAGGGTACTGGATAGGGTAAGGGTTAGGTTTAGGGTTAGGATTAGGTTTAGGGAACTGTTTAGTGTTAGGTTTAGGGTTAGGCTAGGGTACCGGTGAGGGTTAGGTTAGGTTTAGGGTCCGGTTAGGTTAGGTTAGATTTAGGTTACAGTTTAGGTTAGGTTAGGGCACGTGTTACAGCACTGGTTAGGGCTAGCTAGTGTTTGGTCACGGTTAGGTTAGGTTAAGGAACGGGTTACGGACAGGTGTTGGTAAGGTTCAGGGCACTGGTTAGGTTAGGGTTACGGTTAGTGCAATGGATTAGGTTAGGTTAGGGTTAGTGCACAGGTTAGGCTTTAGATTTAGGTTAGGTTAGGCACTGGTTAGGTTAGGTTAGGTTAGGGTACAGGTTAGGTTAGGCTTAGGGTTAGGTTAGGGCCAGGATACCAGTTAGGGTTAGGTTAGGGCACAGGTTAGGACAGGCCTTGGTTTGGGTTAGGCACTGGTTAGGTTTTGGGTCAGGCCAGGGCACAGGTTAGGGGTTAGGCCAGGGGCAGGGCTATTGCAACGGGTTAGGCTAGGCCAGGTTAGGGCACTGGTTAGGTTAGGTTTAGGTTAGGATTAGGCACCGGATTAGGTTAGGGTTAGGCAAGGGCACTGGCTCTGGTTTAGGTTAGGCAAGGGCAACGCTAGGGTTAGGTTAGCGCACGGGTTAGAGTTAGGGCACTGGTTAGGTTAGGCTTTGGGTTAGGTAGGGTTACTGTTAGGATTATGGTTAGGATTAGGTTTTGGGTGCGGTTTAGGGTTAAGGTTAGTGTTAGTGTTAGGTTTAGTGTTAGCATTAGGGTACGGGTTAGGGTTACGGTTAGGGTACGGGTTAGGGTATGGGTTAGGTTTAGTGGTAGGGTTAGGTTAGGGCACGGTTAGCAATAGGTTAGGTTAGGTTTAGGTTTAGTTACGGTTAGGTTAGGGCACGGGTTACTGCACGGGTTAGGTTAGTTTTAGGGTACTGGTTAGAATATGTTTAGGTTAGGCACTCGTTAGGTTAGGGTTAGGTTTGGATTAGGTACAGGTTAGGTTTAGGTTAGGGTACAGGTTAGGGTTAGGGTAAGGGTACGGGTTAGGGTAAGGGTAAGGGTTAGGGTACGGGTGAGGTTTAGTGGTGGGGTTAGGTTTAGGTTAGGTTAGGTTAGGTAAGTGTTAGGGTTACAGTTAGGGTACTGGTTAGGGTACGGGTTAGGGTTAGTGTACGGTTTAGCAATAGGGTTAGGGTTAGGGTTAGGGTACGGGTTAGGGTGAGGGTTAGGGTATGGGTTATGGCACGGGTTAGCGTTAGTGTGCGTGTTAGGGTTAGGGTGAGTGTGTGAGTTAAGGGTAGGGTTCGGTTAGGGTTAGGTTACAGGTTAGGGTTAGGGCTGGGTACGGGTTAGGGTACGATTTTTTTTTTTCCTGTCGGGTGACACCATTTATTGAAAGGCAACTTTGCTTTATCCACTTCACATACATGGAGGTAGCTGCACACAAACGTCTCTTCCCCATGACAAATCAAAGCAATCAAACATACCCTAAAGCCAAAGCACAACAGAATAAGCCTCTTGCCTTTGTCAAATGACACTCCGAAGCAGGGGGGAATAATTATAAAGGTATGCGATGATTGTCTCCTCAGCATTGCATTTGGCCACATATTTGTTTATTAAATAAATTTTTTTTTCTTTTTAAGCTAGCTAAATATTCTTGAGTAGGGTTAGTTCTTAAAGCAATGAACAAAAATATGAGTATATAATAAAATCAAAGAATGATAGCATGTCAGAGCTGGAAAGGAAGGACCTTGCGCCCTGGTCCTCATTTATTCCAGGCATTCTTGGGCCCATCAAAGTCACGCCCTGGACCCTCCCTTCAGGAGGGTTTTTTTTTTTCATTCAAATTCCTTTTATTTTTCCGTCAAAGAAAATGAAGTATTCCTGAAGTCCTGAATCAATTATTTCTTCTTAGTTTTCCAGTAGCTGTCATTGGTCTTCTTTTCTCATTGTTCTTCTGTTCAGGAGAAAGTGAACTATCTGAAGTAGGACATCGTCATTAAAACCTTTCACATTATTATCCTCAATTGTTTCATAGAGAGGTTTACTTTGTGTCCCCCAACATATATTTTTACGAGGGTTATTTTGATCAGCTTGCGTAGTCAGTGCCAAAGTATTTAACTGGAAGCAGAAAAAGGAAAAGTACTTTCCATCTGTGATCACATCCTGAGAGACAAAAGGCCGAGTAACATCTGCTTCACTCCAAAATCCTTGATACATAGCTTGTGCTCCAGTCCAAGCAAAGAGGCTTGCAATAGCATTAGCTCTAAAACCAACTTCTATCTGATCAGCACAGTTCCTTTTCAAAAGCCTTTCCCTTTTTAATTTGTCAGGTAATAGATGAAACTGTGTGTGACCATAACAGTATGGATCAGCTGTCTATTAGTATGGACAGCGGGTTAGCGTACGGTTTAGGGGTAGGGTTAGGGTACTGGTTGGGTTTAGGGTTAGGGTTAGGGTATTGGTTGGGGTTAGGTTTAGGGTTAGGTATAGGGTATGGTTTAGGTTTAGGGTTAGGGTTAGGATACGGGTTAGGTTTAGGGTACTGATTACGGTTAGGTTACGTTTTAGGGTTAGGGTACGGGTTATGGTTATGGTTAAGGTATGTGGTAAGGTACGGGTTAGTGTTAGTTTAGGGTTAGGGTTAGGGTACTGGTTAGGGTTAGGTTTAGGTTTAGGGTACAGGTTACGGTAAAGGTTAGGGTTAGTGATAAGGTACGGATAAGGTTTAGGGTTAAGGTTAGGGTTAGGGTACGGAGTAGGGTCACGGTTAGGCATGGGGTTAGGTTTTTGGTTAGGGTACGGGTACGGGTTCGGGTTCGGGTTAGGGTAAGGGTACGGTTTAGGTTTAGGGATAGGGTATCGGTATGTGTTAGGGTTAAGGTTTGGGTTAGGGTTAGTGTTAGGGAACGTGTTAGGGTTAGGGTTAGGTTAGGCACAGGTTAGGTTAGAGTTAGGTTAGGTTTAGGTTAAGGTTAGGTTAGGATACGGGTTAGATTAAGGGTTAGGTTTCGGTTAGGTTTTGGGTTAGGTTAGGTTAGGTTAGGCACAGGTTAGGTTTAGGTTAGGCTTAGGTTAGGCATGGGTTAGGTTATGGTTAGGTTAGGCTTAGGCTACGTGTTAGGTTAGGTTAGGCATGGCTTAGGTAAGGGTTACGCTTTGGGTTAGGGCTGGGCACGGTTAGGTTAGGGTTGGGTTTCAGGTTAGGGTTAGAGCACGGGTTAGTGTCTGGTTTATGGTTAGGTTTAGGTTAGGTTAGGCTTAGGTTAGGCACGAGTTAGGATAGGTTAAGGTTAGGGTTAGGTTACTGGTTAGTGTTAGGGCTGGGTCAGGCCTGGGCAACGGTTAGGCTAGGCTAGGTTAGGCAACGGTTAGCGCTAGGGTTAGGTTAGGTTAGGTTACGGTTAGGCTATGTTTAGGCACGGGTTAGGCATATAGGGTTAGGTTACTGTTTAGGTTATGGTTAGGCTAGCATTAGGCAACGGTTAGTATTAGTGTTAGGTTAGGTCTGGTGAGGGTTAGGTTAGGGTGTGAGTAAGGATTAGGTTTAGGTTAGGTTAGTGTTAGGTTAGGGCATGGGTTAGGCTAGGTTACGCTTAGGGTAGGGCAATGGTTAGGGTTCTGAGTTAGGTTTAGTGTTAGGGCAACGGATTGCCACAGCTGCTAGGTTAGGTTAGGTTTAGGTTATGGCAATGGTTAGGGTTAGGTTTAGGGTAGGGGTTAGGGCACGGGTTAGGGTGCTGATTAGGGTTAGGGTTAGCGTTAGGGTTAAGTTACGCATTAGGGTTATGGGTTAGGTTACGAGTTAGCTTTAGTGTTAGGATATGGGTTGGGTTTAGGGATAGGGTTATGGTTAGGGTATGGGTTAGGGGTCTGGTTAGTGTTAGGGTACTGGTTAGGGTTAGGGTGTTTTTTAGAGTACGGGTTAGGGTTAGGGTTAGGGTATGGAACGGATTAGGTTTAGGGTTAGGGTTACGTTTAGGGTTAGGATTAGTGTACTCGTTATGGTTACGGGTAGGGTTAGGGTTAGGGAACGGGTTAGGATTAGGGTTAGTGTAGGGTACAGTTTAGTGTTAGGGTTAGGGTTAGGTTATGAGTTAGGGTTAGGTTTAGGGTACGGTTTAGGGGTAGGTTTAGGGTTAGGGTACGGGATAGGGTTAGAGTTAGGGTTAGGGGTAGGGTCCAGGTTGGCGTTAGGAGTAGGGTACACGTTAAGGTTAGTGTTAGGGTTAGGATAAGAGTACAGTTTAGGGTTGGGGTTAGGGTTATTGTATGGGTTATGGTATGTGTTAGGGTACTGGTAAGGTTACAGGTTCTGGTTGAGGGTTAGTGTTAGGGTTAGGGTACGGGTTAGCGACTGGGTTAGGGTTAGGGTTAGTGTTAGTGTGAGGGTTAGGGTTAGGGGTAGGGTACTGGTTAGGGTTAGGGTTAGGGTACGGGTTAGGGTTACTGTAAGGGTTAGGGTTAGGGTACGGGTTAGGGTTAGGGGACGGCTTAGGGTTAGGGTGAGGGTACGGGTTAGGTTTAGGGTTAGGGTAGGGTTAGGGTACGGGTTAGGGTTAGGGTTAGGGTACGGGTTAGGGTTAGAGTTAGGGTTAGTTTACTGTACGGGTTAGGGTTTGGGTTAGGGTTAGCTTACGATTTAGGGTTAGGGTTAGTGTATGGGTTACGGTACAGGTTAGGGTTAGGGTTAGGATTAGGTTACGGGTTAGGTTGAGGGTTAGGGTTAGGTTACGGGATACGGTATGGGTAGTGTTAGGGTTAGGGTACTGGTTAGGTTTAGGTTTAGGGTTAGGGTTTGGGTTAGGGTACAGGTTAGGGTTAGGTTTAGGGTTAGGTTTAGGGTTAGTGTTAGTGTTAGGTTACGGGTTAGGGTTAGGATAGGGTACGGTTTAGGGTTAGGATAGGGTTAGGGTTAGGTTAGCTGTTAGGGTTAGGGTTAGGGTAGGGTACGGCTTAGGTTAGCTGTTAGGTTTAGGTTAGGATTCGGTTAGGCAATGGTTAGGTTATGGGTTAGGAACGGATAGGCTTAGTCTTAGGGTTAGGGTTAGGTTAGGGCACGGGTTAGGTTTAGGTTAGGCAAGGTTTAGTTTTGGTTAGGTATTGTTACGGTTAGGGTTAGGCCTTGGTTTAGGATTAGGGCACGGGTTTAGTGTTATGGTTAGGTTAGGTTAGGTTCTTCTTAGGTTTATGGGTAGGGTTAGGCAACGTCTTAGGGATAGGTTTAGGTTAGGGTACGGGTTAGGTTTAGGGTACCTGTTAGGGTTAGGGATAGGGATAGTGTATTGGTTAGGGATAGGGTTAGGGTTAGGTTTAGGGTACTGGGTAGGGTTAGGGTTAGTGTTAGCGTATGGGTCAGGTTTAGGGTTAGGTTTATGGTTGGGGTACGGGTTAGGGTCGGGGTTAAGTTTAGGTTACGGGTTAGGTTAGGGTTAGGCACGGGTTAGGCTCGGTTTAGGTTTAGGTACCGGTTAGGTTAGGGTTAGGTTAGGTTAGGCTAGAGTTAGGGTTAGTGTTAGGGTACTGGTTAGGATTAGTGTTAGGGTTAGGATACAGATTAGGGTTAGGGTGAGGTTACGGGTAAGGGTTAGGGTGAGGTTTAAGGTTAGGATTAGGGTACGAGTTAGGTTTAGGGTTATGGCACGGGTTAGGGTACGGGTTAGGGTATTGGTTATGGTAGGGGTTAGGGTTTACGGTTAGGGTTAGGGAAAGTGTAGGGTTAGGGTTAGGGTACTGGTCAGGGTTAGGGTTAGGGTTGGGGTATGGCTTAGGGTAAGGTTTAGGGTTAGGGTATGGTTAGGGATAGGGTACGGTTTAGGGTTAGGGTTAGATTTAGGATTAGGGTACGGGTACGGGTAGGGTTAGAGTTAGGGTTAGGGTACGGGTAAGGGTTAGGGTTAGCGTTACGGTAAGGGTTAGGTTATGGTTTAGGATTAGGGTTAGGGTACGGCTTAAGGTTAGGGTTATGATTAGGGTACCAGAAGGGTTAGAGATAGGGAACGGGATAGGTTTAGAGTAGGGTTAGGGTTAGGGTACTGGTTAGGGTTAGTGTTAGGGTTAGGATACAGTTTAGGGTTAGGGTTAGGGTTAGGGTACGGGTTAGGATTAGGGTGGGGGTTGGGTTAGGATGAGGATACAGGTTAGAATTAGGGTGAGGGTTATGGGACGGCTTAGTGTTTGGGTTAGGATTGGGGCGAGGGTACGGGTTAGGGTTAGGGTTAGGTTAAGGTTACGGGTTAGAGATAGGGTTAGGGTACGTGTTAGGGTTAGGGTGAGGATACTTGTTAGGTTAGGTTAGGGTAGCTGTTAGGTTAGGTCTAGTTAGGTTTAGGCACGGGTTAGGTTAGGTAGGTTTCGATTACGGGTTAGGGTTAGGGTTAGGGTACGGGTTAGGGTTAGAGTTCGGGTTAGGGTTAGGGTTAGAGTACGGGTTAGGGTACGGGTTAGGGTTAGGGTTAGGATACGGGTAAGTTTTAGGGTTAGCGTTACGGTAAGTTTTAGGGTTAGGGTTAGTGTTAGGTTTAGGTTTAGATTTAGGGTATGGGTTAGTGTTAGCGTTAAGGTTAGGATTAGGGTTATGGTAGGGTTCGGGTTAGAGGTAGGGTTAGGGGTAGGGTTAGAGGTAGGATTAGGGTACTGGTTAGGGTTGGGGTTAGGGTTAGGGTTAGGGCTAGGGAAAATGTTAGGGTTAGGTTTAGGGTTTGGGTTAGGTTTAGGGTACGGTTAGTGTGAGGGTGAGGGTTAGAGTACAGGTTAGGATTAGGGTACTGGTTAGGGTTAGGGTACGGGTTAGGGTTAGGGTGAGGGTTAGGTTACGGTGTAGGGTTAGAGTTAGACTACGGGTTATGGTACGGGTTAGGGTACAGTTTAGGGTTAGGGTACGGGTTAGGTTTAGGGTACGAGTTAGGGTTAGGGTTAGGGTTAGGGTTAGTGTATGGGTGAGGGTGAGGGTTAGGGTTAGGGTACAGGTTACGGTACTGGTTAGGGTTAGGGATAGGGTTAGGTTACGGGTTAGGGTTAGGGTATGGGTTACGGTACGGGTTAGGGTTAGGTTTAGTGTACTGGTAATGTTTTGGGTTAGGGTTAGGTGCGGAAAAGGGTTAGGGTTAAGGTTAGGGTACGGGTTAGGAGTAGGGATAGGATGAGGGTTATGGTACTAGTTAGGGTTAGGGTTAGGGTTAGCATTAGGGTACAAGTTAGGGTTAGGATTAGGGTTAGGGTTAGGGTACTGGTTAGGTTTAGGGTTAGGGTACGGGTAAGGCTTAGGGTTAAGTTTAGGGTACTGGTTTGGTTGAGGGTTAGGGTAAGGGTTTGCGTTAGGTTTAACGTTAGGTTACGTGTTCGGGTTAGGGGTAGGGTTAGGGTACGGGTTAGGGTACGGGTTATGGTTAGGGTTCGGGTGAGGGTGAGGATTAGGGTTAGGGTACGGGTTACGGTACTGGATAGGGTTAGATTTAGGGTTAGGTTACGGGTTTGGGTTAGGATTAGGGTGCGGGTTACGGTACAGGTTAGGGTTAGGTTTAGGGTACTGGTTAGGGTTTGGGTTAGGGTTAGGTACGGATTAGGGTTAGGGTTAAGGTTAGGGTACGGGTTAGGATTAGGGTTAGGATGAGGGTTATGGTACTAGTTAGGGTTAGGGTTAGGGTTAGCCTTAGGGTACAGGCAAGGGTTAGGAATGGTTTTAGGGTTAGGGTACGAGTTAGGATTAGGGTTAGAGTTAGGGTTAGGGTAAGGTTTAGGGTTAGTGTTAGGGTTAGGATTATGGTACTGGTTAGCAATAGGTTTAGGAATAGGTTTAGGTTTAGTGTACGGGTAGGGTTCGGGTTAGTGTACGAGTTAGGGTTAGGGTTAGGGTAAGGGTACGGGTTAGGGTACGGGTTAGGGTTAGGGTGAGTATACGGGTTAGCGGTGTGGTTAGGGTTAGGGTTAGTTTACGGGTGAGGGTTAGGGCTGGGTACGGATTAGGGTACAGGTTAGGGTAAGGGTTAGGGTTAGGGTTAGGGTTAGGGGTTAGGGTTAGGGTTAGGGTTAGGGGGTTAGGGTTAGGGTTAGGGTTAGGGTTAGGGTTAGGGTTAGGGTTAGGGTTAGGATTCGGGTTAGGGTTAGCGTTAGGGTACGGGTTAGGGTTAGGGTACTAGTAAGGGTTAGGGTGGAGTACGGGTTTTGAATAGGGTTAGGGTTAGGGTTCGGGTACTGGTTAGGGTTATGGTTAGGGTAAGGGTTAGGATACGGTTTAGGGTTAGGGTTAGGGGTAGGTTCATGGTACGGGTTAAGGTTAGGGTACTGGTTAGGGTTATGGTTAAGATAAGGGTAAGTGTTAGGTTTGGGCTTAGGGCTACGTTTAGGGTTAGGATTAGTGTACGGGTTAGGGTTAAGGTTAGGGTTAGGGTTTGGGTACTGGTTAGGGTTAGGTTTAGGGTACAGGTTAGGGTTAGGATAAGGGTTAGCTTTAGGGTATGGGTTAGGTTTAGGGTACAGGTTAGTGTTAGGGTGAGTGTACGCATTAGGGGTAGGGTTAGGGTTAGGGTTAGGTTACGGGTTAGGGTTAGGGCTGGGTATGCGTTAGGGTATGGGTTAGGGTTCGGGTTAGGGTTATGGTACGTGTTAGGTTTAGTGTTAGGGTTAGGGTTCGGGTTAAGGTTAGGGTTAGGGTTAGGTGACGGGTGAGGGTGAGAGTTAGGGTTAGTGTTAGGGACCGGGTTAGGTTACGGTTTAGGGTTAGGGTACGGGTTAGGTTTAGGGTACGAGTTAGGGTACGGGTTAGGGTTAGGGTGAGGGTACGGGTGAGGATGAGGGTTAGGGTTAGGGTACAGGTTACGGTACTGGTTAGGGTTAGGGTTAGGGTTAGGTTACGGGTTAGGCTTAGGGTTAGGGTACGGGTTACGGTACGGGTTAGGTTTAGTTTAGGGTACTGGTTAGGGTTTGGGTTAGGGTTAGGTGCGGATTAGGGTTAGGGTTAAGGTTAGGGTACGGGATCGGATTAGGGTTAGGTTGAGGGTTATGGTACTAGTTAGGGTTAGGGTTAGGGTTAGCGTTAGGGTACAAGTTAGGGTTAGGATTAGGGTTAGGGTTAGGGTTAGCGTTAAGGTACAAGTTAGGGTTAGGATTAGGGTTAGGGTTAGGGTACTGGTTAGGTTTAGGGTTAGGGTACGGGTTAGGGTACGGGTTAGGGTTAGGGTACTGGTTTTGTTTAGGGTTAGGGTAAGGGTATTCGTTAGGTTTAGGGTTAGGTTACGGGTTCGGGTTAGGGTTAGGGTTAGGGTTCGGGTGAGGGTTAGGGTTAGGGTTAGGGTACTGGTTTTGTTTAGGGTTAGGGTAAGGGTATTCGTTAGGTTTAGGGTTAGGTTACGGGTTCGGGTTAGGGTTAGGGTTAGGGTTCGGGTGAGGGTGAGGGTTAGGGTTAGGGTACGGGTTACGGTACTGGTGAGGGTTAGGTTTAGGGTTAGGTTACGGGTTAGGGTTAGTGTTAGGGTACGGGTTACGGTACGGGTTAGAATTAGGTTTAGGGTACTGGATAGGGTTTGGGTTAGGCTTAGGTACGGATTAGGTTTAGGGTTAAATTTAGGGTACGGGTGAGGATTAGGGCTAGGATGAGGGCGCTGGTACTAGTTAGGGTTAGGGTGAGGGTTAGCGTTAGGTAACAGTTTAGGGTTAGGAATAGTTTTAGGGTTAAGGTACGAGTTAGGATTAAGGTTAGAGTTAGGTTTAGGGTACGGGTTAGGGGTAGTGTTAGGGTTAGGGTTATGGTACAGGTTAGCAATAGCGTTAGGAATAGGTTTAGGTATAGTGTACGGGTAGGGTTAGGGATAGTTTACGAGTTAGTGGTAGGGTTAGGGTACTGGTTAGGGTAGGGTTAGTGTTAGAGTACGGGTTAGGTTTAGCGTTCGGGTTAGGGTACTGGTTTGGTTTTGCGTTAGGGTTCGGGTACGCATTAGGGTTAGGTTTAGGTTACGGGTTAGGTTTTTAGGTTTAGGGTTAGGATACTGGTTAGGGTTAGGGTAGGGGTTGGGTTAGGGTTACGGTAAGGTTAGGGTACGGGTTAGGGTTAAGGTAAGGGTTAGTGTTAGTGTTAGGGTTAGCGTTATTATATGGGTTAGGGTTATGGTTAGGGTATGGGTTAGAGTACGGTTTAGGGTTAGGGTTAGGGTTAGGGTACGGGTTAGGGTTTGGTTTAGGTCTAGGGTACTGGTTAGGGTTAGGGTATGGGTTAGGGTACGGTTTACGGTTAGGGTACTGGTTAGGGTTAGGGTACGGGTTAGTGTATGGGTTAGGATTATGGTAAGGGTTAGGGTTGGGTTACGGGTTAGGGTTAGGGTTAGGGTTAGGGAACTGGTTTGGGTGAGGGTTAGGGTTAGTGTTCGGGTTAGGTTTAGGGTTAGGATTAGGGTTAGGTTTAGGGTACTGGTGAGGGTATGGTTTAGGGTTAGGGTTAGTGTACGGCTTACGGTATGGGTTAGGGTTAGGGTAGGGTACGGGTTAGGGTTAAAGTTAGGGTAAGAGTACGGGATAGGGTTAGGGTTAGGGTACGGGATAGGGTTAGGGTTAGGGTACTGGTTAGGGTTAGGTTTAGGGTTAGAGTAGGGTTTAGGGTTAGGGTTAGTTTTAGGGTACAGAATATGGTTAAGTAAGGTTTAGGGTTATGGTTAGGGCTAGGGTTAGGGTACGTGTAATGGTTACTCTTAGGGTACGCGTTAGGGTACGAGTTACGTTTAGTGTTAGGTTTAGAGTTATGGTACGGGATAGCGATAGGGTTAGGGTTAGCGTTAGGTTAGTGTACGGGATATGAGTAGTGTTAGGGTACAGGTTAGGGTTAGGGTTAGGGTAATGTTACGGGTTAGGGTTAGGGTTAGGTTTAGGGTACGGGTACGGGTTAGGGTTAGGGTACTGGATAGGGTTAGCGTTAGGGTACGGGTTAAGGTTAGAATAAGGGTTATGGTTAGGTTACGGGTTAGGTTTAGGGTAGGGGTTAGGGTACGGGTTAGGGGTAGGGTACTGGTTAGGGTTAGGTTTAGGGTACGTGTTAGGGTTAGGTTACGGGTTAGGTTACGGGATAGAGTTAGGTTTAGGGTACGGGTTACGGTACAGGTTAGTGTTAGGGTTAGATTGAGGTTACGGGTTAGGGTTAGGGTACAGGTTACGGTCCGGTTAGGATTAGGGTTAGGGTATTGGTTAGGGTTAGGGTCAGTTTTAGGGTACGGGTTAGGTTTGGGGTTAGGGTTAGGATACTGGTTAGGGTTAGGGTTAGTGTTAGGGTACAGGCTAGGTTTAGGTTTAGGGTTAAGGTTAGGGTTAGGATACAGGTTAGGGTTAGGTTTAGGGTTAGGGTTACTTAACGGGTTAGAGTAACGGTTAGGGTTAGGGTACTCGTTAGGGTTACGTTTAGGGTTAGGGTACGGGTTAAGGTAAGGGTTAGGGTTACGGTTATGGTTAGGGTACGGGTTATGGTTAGGGTTAGGTTACGGGTTAGTGTTAGGTTTAGGATTAGGGTTAGCTTTAGGGTTAGGGTATGGTTTAGGGTTAGGGTACAGGTTAGGGTTAGGGTTAGGGTTAGGGTACTGGTTAGGATTAGGTTAGGGTTAGAGTAGGGTTTAGGGTTAGGGTTAGTGTTAGGTTTAGGTCTGGTTAGGGTTAAGGTTAGGTTTAGGTTAGGTTAGGTTTAGGTTAGTGTACGGCTTTGGGCAACGGGTTAGGTTAGGTAGGGCAGGTTAGGGTTAGGTTAGGTAAGGGCACGGGTTAGGTTAGGCTGAGGGCACGGGTTAGGGTTAGGTTAGGTTAGGTTATGGTACTGGTTAGGTTTAGGTTAGGTTAGAGTAGGGTTTTGGGTTTGGGTTAGGTTAGGTTTATGGTACGGGTTAGGGTTAGGTTAGGTTTAGGGTTAGGGTTAAGGCTAGGGTTAGGGTACGGGTAAGGGTTACTCATAGGGTACGGGTTAGGGTACAGGTTAGGGTTCATGTCAATGTTAGGGTTAGGATTCGGGTTAGCGATAGGATTAGGGTTCGGGTTAGGTTTAGGGTACGGATTAGGGTTAGGGCTTGGGAACAGGTTTAGGGTTAGGGTTAGGGTAAGGGTCAGGTTAGGGTTAGGGTTCGGGTTAGGTTTAGGGTACGGATTAGGGTTAAGTTTAGGGTTAGGTTTAGGGTTCTGGTTAGGGTTAGGTTAGGGTTAGAATAAGGGTTAGTGTTAGGGTAAGGGTTAGGTTTAGGGTACTGGTTAGGGTACGGGTTAGGGTTAGGGTTAGGGTACTGGTTAGGGTTGGGGTTAGGCTTAGGTTACGGGTTATAGTTAGGTTTAGGGTACGGGTTATGGTACAGGGTAGGGTTAGGGTTAGGGTACGAGTTAGTGTTAGGTTTAGGGTTAGGGTTAGCATACGGGTTAGGGTTAGGGTTAGGGTACGGGTTAGCAATAGGGTTAGGGTAAGGGTTAGGTTTAGGGGACGGGTTATGGTTAGGGTTAGGTTGGGTTATGGTTAGGGTTAGGTTAGGGTTTGGGTACTGTTTAGGGTTAGAGTTAGGGTTAGGTGTAGGGTTAGTGTTAGGGTTAGGTTTAGGGTACAGGTTAGGTTTAGGGATCATGATAGGGTATGGGTTAGGGTACAGTTTACGGTACGGGTTATGGTTAGGGTTAGGGAACTGGGTATGGTTAGGGTTAGTGTTAGGGTACGGGATAGGGTTAGGGTGAGGGTTAGGGTACGGGTTAGGGTTAGGGTGAGGATTAGGGTACGGGTTAGGGTTAGGGTTAGGGTTAGGGTACTGGTTAGGACTAGGGTTAGGGTTTGGTTTAGGGTACAGTTTGGGTTAAGGCTGGGTACGGGTTAGGGAACGGGTTAGGGTACGGGTTAGGGTTAGGTTATGGGTTAGGATTAGGGTTAGGGTACGGGATAGGATTAGGGTTAGGTTTAGGGTTAGGGTTCTGGTTAGGGTTAGGCTTAGGTTTAGGGTTAGATTTAGGGTACGGTTTACGGTTAGGTTTAGAGTTAGGTTTAGGTTAAGGTTACGGGTTATGGTACGGGTTAGGGTACAGGTTAGGTTTAGGGTTAGGGTACGGTTTAGTGTAGGGATTAGGGTACGTGTTAGGGTTAGGTTTAAGGTAAGAGTACGGGTTAGGGTTAGGGATAGGTTTACGGTACGGGTTAGGGTTAAGGGTAGGTTTAGTGTTAGGGTACTGTTTAGGGTTAGGTTTAGGGTGCGGGTTAGGGTGAGATTAAGGGTTAGGGTTAGGGTACAGGTTAGGATTAGGGTTCGGGTTAGGCTTAGGGTGAGTGTATGGGTTAGGGATAGGGTTAGGGTTAGGGTTAGGTTACGGGTAAGTGTTAGGGTTGGGTACGAGTTCGGATATGGGTTAGGGTACGGGTAAGGGTTAGGGTTAGTGTTACTGTATGGCAAGGGTTAGGTTGAGGGTATGGGTTAGGTTTAGGTTTAATGTTAGTGTTAGGGTTAGGGTCAGGGTACGGGTTACGCTGACGGTTAGGGTTAGGTTACGGGTTAGGTTAGGTTAGGTTAGTGTAAGGGTTAGGTACTGGCAAGGTTTAGGTTTAGGTTTAGGTTAGGTTAGGTTAGGTTACGGTTTAGGGTTAGGTTAGGTTATGTGTTACTTTATGAGTAATGGTTGGTTTTAGGGTACTGGTTAGGGATAGGGTTAGGGTTAGGCACGGTTTAGGTTTAGGTTAGGTTAGGCACGGGTTAGGATTAGGTTAGGTACAGGTTAGGTTAGGTTTAGGTAAGGGTTAGGATACGTTTTAGGTTAGGTTAGGTTAGGGAAGGTTACGGATAGGGTTAGGTTAGGTTAGGTACTGGTTAGGATAGGGTTAGGCAATGTGTGAAGTTTAGGTTAGGGTCAGGTTACAGTTAGGTATGGGTTAGGTTAGGTTAGGTTACGGGTTAGGATAGGGTTAGGTTTAGGATATAGTTTAGTGTTAGGTTTACAGTTAGGTTAGGGTACTGGTTTGGTTTATGGTTAGGTTAGGTTAGGTTTAGGGTATGGGTTAGGTACAGGTTAGGTTAGGGTTAGTGTAGGCTTAGGGTATGGGTTAGGTTAGGTTAGGCACGGTTGTCGGTTAGGTTAGGCACGGGTTAAGTTTAGGTTACGGTTAGGATACTGGTGAGGTTTAGGTTAGGTTGTGGGTAGGGGTTAGGTTAGGTTAGGTTAGTTTTAGGGTACAGGTTAGGGTTAAGGTTAGGGTTAGGGTTAGGGGAAGGTTATGGTTTAGGTTTACGGTTAGGGTACGGGTTACGGTACAGTCTAGGGTTAGGGTTAGGGTTAGGTTACGGTTTAGGGTTAGGGTCAGGTTACGTGTTAGGGTATGGGTTAGGGTTAGGGATAGGCTACTGGTTAGGGTTAGGGTACGGGTTACGCTTAGGATAGGATTAGGGTACTGGTTAGGATTACGGTTATGGTTAGGTTAGGTTCTGGTTAGGTTAGGCTTAGTGTTAGGTTAGGGTACAAGTTAGGTTAGGCTTAGGTTAGGGTTCGGGTTTGGATACGGATAGGGTTAGGTTAGGTTAGGGTACTGGTTAGGGTTAGTGTTAGGGTTAGGGTACGGGTTAGGTTTAGGTTAAGGGTTAGGGTTAGGGTACGGGTTAGGATTAGGGTTAGGTTACGTGATAGGATTAGGGTTACGGTTAGTTTTAGGGTACAGGTTAGTGGTAGGGTTAGGGTTAGGTTACGGGTTAGGGTTAGGGCTTGGTACGGTTAAGGGTACGTGTTAGGGTACGGGTTAGGGTTAGGGTACGGGTTAGGGGTAGGGTTCGGGTTAGGGTTAGGTTTAGGGTTAGGGTATGGGTTAGGGTTAGGGTACGGCTTAGGGTTAGGGTGAGGGTATGGCTTAGGTTTAGGGTTACGGTTAGGTGTAGGTTTAGGGTTAGGGTACGGGTTAGGGTTATGGTTAGAGTAAGTGTACGGGTTAGGTTTAGTTTTAGGGTGGGTTAGGGTACAGTCTAGGGTTAGGGTTAGGGTTAGGGTTAGGTTACGGTTTAGGGTTAAGGTTAGGTTACGTGTTACTGTTCGGTTAGGGTTAGGGTTAGGTTTAGGGTACAGGTTAGGGGTAGGGTTTGGGTTAGGCACGGGTTAGGTTTAGGTTAGGTACTGGTTAGGATTAGGTTAGGTTAGGTTAGGGTTTGGATACGGGTTAGGTTAGGTTAGGGTACTGGTTAGGTTAGTGTTAGCGTTACGGTTCGGGTTAGGATTAGTTTTAGGTTAGGTTAAGGCACGGGTTAGGTTTAGGTTAGGTTACGGATAGTGTTAGGTTAGGTTAGGTTAGGGCACGGTTTAGGTTAGGTTAGGTTTAGGTTATGGTACTGGTTTGGTTAAGGGTTAGGTTAGGCACGATAAGTTTAGGTTAGCGCTCAAGTTAGGTTTAGGGCTCGGTTAGGTAATGGGTTAGGGTTAGGGTTAGGTTTCGGGTTAGGGTTAGGGGACGGGTTAGGGTCCGGGTTAGGGTTAGGGTTAGTGTACGCCTGAGGGTACTGTTTAGGGTTAGGTTTAGGGTACGGTTTAGGGATAGGGTACGGGTTAGGGTTAGGATTAAGGTTAGGGTTAGGGTTAGGATTAGGGTACGGGTACGGGTTAGGGTTAGAGTTAGGTTTCGGTTACGGGTAAGGGTTAGGGTTAGCATTATCGTAAGGGTTTAGGTTATGGGTTAGGGTTAGGGTTAGGGAACGGCTTAGGATTAGGGTTAGGGTACGGGTTAGGGTACGGGTTAGGTTTAGAGTTAGGTTAAGAGTTAGGGATAGGGTTAGGGTACTGGTTAGTGTTAGTGTTAGGGTTAGGATACAGGTTAGGGTTAAGGTTAGGATTAGGGTTAGGGTACGGGTTAGGGTTAGGGTAGGATTAGGGTTAGGGTTAGGGTACGGGTTAGGGTTAGGGTAGGGTTATGGTTAGGATTAGCTACTGGCTTGGTTTAGTGTTAGGGTAAACGTACGGGTTAGGATTAGGTTTTGGTTTAGGGTACGGGTTAGGGTATGTGTTAGGGTTAGGGTTTGTATGGCTTAGAGTACGGTTTAGGGTTAGGGTGAGTGTACGGATTAGGGTTAGGTTTAGAGAAAGGTTATGCGTTAGGGTTAGGGTTAGGGTTAGGGTTAGGGTACGGGTTTGGTTAGGGTTAGGGTTAGGGCACTGTTTTGATTTAGGGTTAGGGTTAGGGTAGGGGTTAGGGATACGGTTAGGGTGAAGTTAAGGGTACAGGTTAGGGTACAGGTTAGGGTTAAGGTTAGGGTTAGGTTTAGCGTTAGGGTATGGATTAGGGTTACAGTTAGGGTACGGGTTAAGGTTGGGTTAGGGTTAGTGTTAGGGTTAGGGTTACCTCACAGGTTAGCAATAGGGTTAGTTTAGGTTTAGGTTTAGTTTACGGGTTAGGTTTAAGGTTAGCGTACGAGTTAGGTTTAGGTTAGGTAAGAGTCCGGTAAGGGTGAGGTTTAGTGTTAGGGTTAGGTTACGGCTTAGGGTTAAGGTTATCATTGGGTTAGGGTACTCGTTAGGGTTAGGGCTAGGGTACGGGTTAGGGTTAGAGTAACGGTTAGGGTTAGTGTGCGGGTTAGGGTTAGGTAACGGCTTAGCATTAGGTTTAGGGTACGGGTTAGGGTTAAGGTTAGGGCACGGATTAGGTTTAGAGTTAGGTTAAGAGTTAGGGATAGGGTTAGGGTACTGGGTAGGTTTAGTGTTAAGGTTAGGATACAGGTTAGGGTTAGGTTTAGGTTAGGTTAGGTTAGGCACGGGTTAGGGTTAGGGAAGGGTTAGGGTTAGGATTAGCTACTGGTTTGGTTTAGTGTTAGGGTTAATGTACGGGTTAGTTTTAGGTTTTGGTTTAGGGTACGGGTTAGGGTTAGGGTTAGTGTATCGCTTAGAGTACGGTTTAGGGTTAGGGTTAGGGTATGGATAAGGGTTAGGTTTAGGGAAAGGGTACGCATTAGAGTTAGGCTTAGGCACGGGTTTGGTTAGGTTAGGTTAGGTACTGGTTAGGTTAGGTTAGGGTTAGGGTTAGGGTTAGGGATAGCGTTAGGGTGAGGTTTAGGGTACGGTTTAGGGTTAAGGTGAGGGTTGAGGTTAAGGTAAGGTTTAGCGTTAGGGTACGGATTAGGGTTACAGTTAGGGTACGGGTTAGGGTCGGGTTAGGGCAGTGTTAGGGTTAGGGTTACCTCACAGGTTAGCAATAGGGTTAGGGTTAGGATTAGGTTTAATGTACGGGTTAGGGTTATGGTTAGGGTATGGATTAGGTTTAGGTTAGGTAAGAGTCCGGTAAGGGTGAGGGTTAGGTTAGGTTAGGTACAGGTTAGGTTAAGGTTATCATTGGGTTAGGTGCTCATTAGGTTAGGGCTAGGTACGGGTTAGGTCTGGTTTGGGTTAGAGTAACAGTTAGGTAGTGTGCGGTTAGGTCTGGTTCGGTTAGAGTTAGGATTATTGTACTGGTTAGGCATAGGGTTAGGGTTAGGGTTAGGTTTTGGGTTAGGGTAAGGGTACAGGTTAGGGTATGGGATAGGGTTAAGGTTAGGGTTAGGGTTAGGGTACTGGTTAGGGTTAGGGTTAGGTTATGGGTTAGTGTTAGAGTAAGGGTTAGGTTAGGTTAGGTTAGGTGAGTGTTCGGTTAGGTACGGGTTATGATTAGGTTAGGTTGAGGGTCCTGGTTGGGGTTAGGTTAAGGTTAGGGAATGGGTGAGGGTTAGGCACGGGTTAGGTTAGGATAGGGTTAGGTTTCGGTTAGGGTTAGGTTAGGGTTGGGGATAGGTTAGGTACGGGTAAGGTTAGGGTATGGGTTAGGGTTAGGTTACGGGTTAGTGTTAGGTTAGGCAATGGATTAGGAACGGGTTATGGTAGGGGTTAGGTTAGGTTAGTGTTAGGTAGGTTAAGGGTATGGGTTAGGGTGAGGTGAAGGGTTAGGTTACCGGATAAGGTTAGGTTTAGGGTACGGGTTAGGGTGAGGGTTAGTGTTAGGTTACGGGTTAGGGTTAGGGTAGTGTACGGGTTAGGGTTAGGGTTTAAGTTAGGGTTAGGTTTAGCGTCCTGGTAAGGGTTAGGGTTAGGGTAAGGTCTAGAATTAGAATAAGGGTTAGGGTTAGGATTAGGTTTGGGTTAGGGTTAGGGTGAGTGTTCGGGTTAGGGTACGGGTTATGATTAGGGTTAGGTTGAGGGTACTGGTTGGGGTTAGGGTTAAGGTTAGGGAATGGGTGAGGGTTAGGGTACGGGTTAGGGTATGGGTTAGGGTTAGGTTTCGGGTTAGGGTTAGGGTTAGGGTAGGGGATAGGGATAGGGTACGGGTAAGGTTTAGGGTACGGGTTAGGGTTAGGTTACGGGTTAGTGTTAGGGTTAGGGTACGGGTTACGGTACGGGTTATTGTAGGGGTTAGGGTTAGGGTTAGTGTTATGGTAGGTTTAGGGTATGGGTTAGGGTGAGGTTTAGGGTTAGGTTATGGGTTAAGGTTAGGTTTAGGGTACGGGTGAGGGTTAGGGTTAGGTTACGGGTTATGTTTAGTGTTAGTGTTAGTGTTAGGGTTAGGTTACGTTTTAGGGTTAGAGTTAGGTTTAGGGTTAGGGTAAGGGTACATGTTAGGGTTAGGGTTACAAAGTGGTGAGGTTTAGGGTTAGGTTAGGGTACGGGTTAGGTTTAGGTTAGGTTAGGTTAGGTTAGGCATGGGTTAGGTTAGGTTAGGATAGGTTACGGTTGAGGGTTAGGTTGAGGGTACGGGTTACGTTACTGGTTAGGGTTAGGTTAGGTTTAGGGTACGGGTTACTGTACGGGTTAGGATTAGTTTTAGGTTACTGGTTAGTGTTAGGGTTAGGGTTGGGTTACGGATTACGGTTAGCATTAGGGTTGGTGTACGGGTTAGGATTAGCACTAGGTTTAGGTTAGGGTACTGGTAAGGGTTAGGTTACGGTTAGGTTAGGGTACAGGTTAGGTTAGGTTTAGGTTAGGTTTAGGTTAGGCTACGGATTAGGTTTAGGTTTAGGTTAAGGTACGGGTTAGGTGAGGGTTAGGTTAAGGTCCGGTTACGGTTAGGTTAGGTGAGGGTCCTGGTTAGGTTTAGGGTTAGGATACGGGTTAGGTTAGGTTAGGTACGGGTTAGGTGAGGGTATGGGTTAGGTTTAGGTGAGTGTAATGGGTTAGCAGTAGGGTTAGGTTAGGGTACTGGTTAGTAATAGGTTAGGGTTAGGTTTAGGTTTAGTGTACGGGTTAGGTTAGCGTTAGGTTAGGCACGGGTTAAGGTTAAGTTTAGGTTAGGTTAGGTTACTGGTTAGGGTTAAGGTTAGGATACGGGTAAGGGTTTGCGTAATGGTTAGGGTTAGTGTGCGGATTAGGGTTAGGTGTAGGGTGAGTTTACGGGTTAGGGTTAGGTTATGGGTTTGGGTTAGGGCTGGGTATGGGTTAGCGTACGGGTCAGTGTACAGGTTAGGATTAGGGTACGGTATAGGTTTAGGAATAGGGTTAGGGTTACGTTATGGGTTAGGTGACGGGTTAGGGTACGGGTTAGGGTTAGGATTCCTGGTTAGGTTTAGCATAAGGGTTAGTGTTAGGGTACGGGTTATGGTTAGGGTACGGCTTAGGGTTAGGCTGAGTGTACGGGTTAGGTTTAGGGTTAGGGTTAGGGTTCGGGTTCGGGTTACAGTTAGGTTACGGGTTAGGGTTAGAGTTAGGGTTAGGGTACAGGTTAGGGTTAGGGTTAGGTTTAGGTTACGGGTTAGGTTTAGGGTTAGGGTACTGGTTATGTTTCAGGTTAGGGTTAGGTTAGGTTAGGTAAGGTTACGTGTTAGGTTAGGGTTAGGCACGCTTTACTGTACGGGTAGGGTTAGGTACTGGTTAGGTTAGGTTTAGGTTAGGTTAAGAGTTAGGTTAGGTTAGGTTAGGGTACAGTTTAGGATTAGGTTTAGGTTACGATTAGGGTTCGGTTTAGGTTAGGATTAGGTTAGGTTAGGATACAGGTTAGGTTAGGTTTAGGTTAGGATCAGGTTTTGGATAGGAGTTAGGTTAGGTTCGGTTAGGATATGGTACGGTTATGGTTAGAGTTAGGTTAGGTACTGGTTAGGTAGTGTTAGGATTGGGGAACGGGTTAGGTTAGGCTTAGGTTATTGTTAGGTTTAGCGTACGGGTTAGGAAATGGGTTATGGTTAGGGTTATGTTTAGGGTACAGGTTATGGTATGGGTTAGGTTAGGTTTAAGGTACGGGTTAGGGAATGGGTTAGGTTAGGTTAGGGTATGGTTTAGGGAATGGTTTAGGATAGGGTTAGGGTACGGGTTAGGTTAGGTTTAGGTTAGGTTAGGTACTCAAGTTAGGGATATGTTTAGTGTGAGGGTTAGGATAAGGGTTAGGGTTAGGGTTAGGGAACGGTTTATGATTAGGTTAGGTTAGGTAAGGGTACTAGTAGGCTTAGGTTAGTGTTAGGTTAGGGTACAGGTTAGGGTTAGGGTTAGGTTTACGGTACGGTTTAGATTAGTGTAAGGGTTAGGGTTAGCGTACGGGTAAGGGTTAGGGTAGGGCTTAGGGTAAGTGTGAGTGTACGGGATAGGTTTAGGGTTAGGGTACGGGTTAGGGTACGGGTTAGGGTACGGGTTAACTTTAGGGTTAGGTTTAGGGTACAGGATAGGGTTAGGGTGAGGGTTAGGATATGGGTTAGGGTTAGGGTTTGGGTTAGGTTACGGGTTAGGGTTAGGGTTAGGGTACTGGTTATGGTTAGGTTAGGTTAGGTAAAGGTTAGGTTAGTGTTAGGCTGGGGTTAGGTACTAGTTAGGTTAGTGTTAGTGTTAGGGTACAGGTTAGGGTTATGGTTTGGGTTACGGTTAGGGTACGGGTTAGGTTAGGTTAGGTTACGGGTTAGGTGAGTGTTAGGTTAGGTTAGGTGCTGTAAAGGGTTAGGTTAGGTTTAGGTTAGGTACTGGTTTGTTTTAGGTTAGGTTAGGTTAGGTACTGGTAGGATAGGGTTAGGTATGGGTTAGTGTCCGGTTAGGTTAGGATTAGGTTTAGGGTACTGGTTAGGTTAGTGTTAGGTTAGGGCACGGGAGAGGTTTAGGTTAGGTTAGGGTACGAGTTAGGTTTAGGGTTAGGGTAAGGGTACGTGTTACGGTACTGGTTAATGTTAGGGTAAGGGTTAGGTTACGGGTTAGAGTTAGATTTAGGGGACGGGTTAAGGTACGGTTTAGGGATAGGGTTAGGGTACTGGTTAGGGTTAGGATTAGGGTTAGGATTAGGATAGGGTTAGGTTAGGTACCGCTAGAGTTAGGTTATGGCACAGGTTAGGTTAGGTTTAGGTTAGGTTAGGCTTAGGATACGCCAAGTAGGTTAGGTTAGGTTAGGTTAGGGACTGGTTAGGGTTAGGTTAGGGTACTGGTTAAGGTTAGGCTAGCTTTAGGGCACAGGTTAGGTTAGGTTTAGGTTAGGTTAGGCTTAGGATACACGTTAGGTTAGGTTAGGGTTAGTTAGGTTAGGTTTAGGTTAGGATACAGGTTAGGTTAGGTTAGGCACGGTTAGGTTAGTGTTAGGTTAGGTAAGGTTACGCTGTTAGGTTAGTGTTAGTGTCCGGTTAGGTTAGGTTAGGTACTGGTTAGGGTTAGGATAGCGAGGCTTAGGTTAGGTTAAGTTTAGGGTACGGGTTAGTGTTAAGGTTAGGGATAGCGTTAGGTTTAGGGTTAGAATTAGGTTACAGTTTAGGGTTATGGTTAGGGTACGTGTTAGGTTTAGTGTTAGGGTTAGTGTTAGGGTACGGCTTAGCAATAAGTTTAGGGTTAGGTTTAGGTTTAGTGTACGGGTTAGGGTTAGGGTTAGTGTTAGGGTACGGGTTAGGGTTAAGGTTAGGGTTAGGGTTATGGTACTGGTTAGGGTTAGGGTTAGGGTACGTGTAAGGTTTAGAAAAAGGGTTAGCGTTAGGGTACGGGTTAGGGCTAGGGTACGGGTTACGGTTAGGGTGAGTATACGGGTTAGGGGTAGGGTTAGTGTTAGGGTTAGGTTACGGGTTAGGTTTAGGGCTGGGTATTGGTTAGAGTAATGGGTTAGGTCTGCAACAGGTTAGGTTAGGTAAGGGTACTGTTAAGGCTTAGGTTATGGTTAGTGTAGGGTTAGGTTTAGGTTAGTGTTAGGATGGGGAACTGGTTAGGTTAGAGTAAGGTTTAGGTTAGGGTACGAGCTAGGTTAGGTACGTGTTAGGTTAAGGTGAGTGTACGATTAGGTAGGATTAGGTTAGGTTAGGTTACTGGTTAGGTTTAGGGCTGGGTATAGGTTAAGGTACGGGTTAGGGTTAGGGTATGGATTAGGTTAGGTTAGGTTTAGGTATGGGTTAGGTTAGGTTAGGTACAGGTTAGGTTAGGTTAGGTTAGGGTCCGGTAAGGGTCAGGTTAGGGACGGGTTGGTGTACGGGTTAGCGATAGGTTTAGGTTAGGGTACTTGTTAGGTTAGTGTTTGGATTAGGGTACGGGTGAGGGTTAGGGTTAGGGTTGGGGTTAGGGTACGGGTGAGGGTTAGTGTTAGGGTTAGGTTTCGATTTAGGGTTAGGGATAGGGTACGTGTTACGGTACTGGTGAGGGTTAGGGTTAGGGTTAGGTTATGGGTTAGGTTAGGTTAGAGTACGGGTTACGGCACGGGTTAGGTTAGGTTTAGCGCACTGCAGGGTTAGGTTAGGTATGGATTAGGTTAGGTTACGGTTAGGATATGGGTTACGATTATGGTTAGGTTAGGTGAGGGTACAGGTTAGGTTAGGTTAGGTACAGGTTAGGTTAGGTTTAGGTTTAGGTTAGTTTAAGATACGGGTTAGGTTTAGGTTAGAGTTAGGGCACGGGTTAGGTTAGGTACTGGTTAGTTTTAGGTTAGGTTAGGCACGGGTTAAGGTTAGGGTTAGGGTTAGGGTACGGGTTAGGGTTAGGGTTAGGTTACGGGTTAGAATTAGGGTTAGTGTTCGTTAGTTACGATTTAGGGTTCGGGTTAGGGTTAGGGTAGTGCAGGAGAATTCTGGAGAAACAGATTGTGTTATAGAAAAGAAAAGAAAAGAAAAGAAAAGAAAAGAAAAGAAAAGAGAAAATCCTTATGTTCTTTGAGCCTCCCCCCCCCCCCATGGAGTTCCTCTTCCACAACCTCTTCTCATTCAACCCAATAGACAAGTATTTGGGGGGGGGTCAGGTCCCAGACGCTGAGAGGGTGGAGGTGAAGGTGGTGCGGGGGAGGGGGGGGCACACCGTCCTCTCCAGTGCCTTTGGTTCAGACCTCCTTCGTGGCCTCCCTCCCTCCCTCCCTCTCTCCCTTGAGGTTCATCGTCTTCCACAGCCCTTCCCAGAGGAGGGAAAGGAAGCTCCGAGAGGAGCAGTGACATTCCCAAAACATGCCGGTAGTCGAGGCGAGCCTCGGGCCCTGCGCTGTGTATGGGGCGGAGAGTCACCCGCGGAACTGCCGCCCAGGACCCTCCGGGCCCGTGCTGAACAACAGGTAGAGACGGGAACGATTGTGTTGTCTGAGACGCTTCTACCCCGGAAGGATCGCAGCGGGACTGTACAAAGTATCCGATCTGCCTTCCTGGGGCGTCAGCACGGTCCAGGCAGGCCTCACCCGGGGTCAGGGTGGATGATTCCTTTCCGCCCCAGAGACACGAGGATGGGCACTGTAGTCGGCTTCCAAACCACGGGCCACTGGGAAGAACAGGGTCTGGCGCTCAGCCCAGAGACACCCATCCCCTCGGGAAGTTGTGCAGGACAAAGGACTTCAGGGACCACACAGAAAAAGGTTCTAGGCTTCAAAATATCATTGGTTGGTTGGTTGGGACGCGGGGCAGAGCATTGGCAACTTCAACACATTCCAGTAGCTGAGCAGCACCAGCATTTCTCTCCACTCGGAGCTTTTAGAAGATCAGTATGCCGTGGAGTCGTCCGCCAACGTCCCCACTGCAGATAGAACCCAGAGGGACGGAACCTCAAATGCTGCTCGAGATCACCTACGTTGGGCCTGAGAAGAGACCAGAGCGTGGGCTGCATGGCGTTTCCTCTAAGCTGATGTAGCTTGGTCTGTTCCTGACCTAGAGAGGCGGGATCAGGGGAGAGCACCTGCTTCGGCAGGCCCCAGGGAAGCCAGTTTTTCCTAGTCTGGGTTCTTGGCTTGCCCCGATCAACTCTGGGTCCGGACTTTCACCATGAATGTGACTAGTCCTCAGCCCGGACTGGCAATTGATGTAGTCGGCCTCCCGGTTGGTTCCTCCCCGTTGGTTCCTCGGTCCGCTGCCGCCGCCGTCAAGGTCGTCCTCCTCCTCGGGGGTGAGGGTGGGGGGTGGGGGTGGGGGTGGGGGGCGGGTGGTTGTGTGTCAGGTCCCAGACACCAAGAGGGTGGAGGTGAAGGTGGTGGTGGTGGTGGTGGTGGGGGGGGGGACACACACACCGTCCTCTCCAGCGCCTTTGGTTCAGACCTCCTTCGTGGCCTCCCTCCCTCCCTCCCTCCCTCCCTCCCTCCCTCCCTCCCTCCCTCCCTCCCTCCTTCCTTCCTCTTCTAAATATACAAATTAAATCCTAAAAAGGAAAAAGGAAGGACACGAGAAAAAACAGTGCATCCGTTGCTGTCCTAGGAGTGCTCCCGGGGCCCTCCGCCCGTCCCCGGGCCGAGAGGCGAGATCCGAGGCGTCCTGACGGCCTCGCCGCCCGGATCTGTCCCGCTGTCGTTCGCGCCGGTTGTCGGGTGCCACCTGGCGGCCGCTTTTATAGAGCGTGTCCCCTCCGGAGGCTCGGCGGCGACAGCAAGGAACAGGCTTTGGTGGCGGTTTCCCGGGGCCGAGTTCCAGGAGGAGGGCGGCCCCGGCGCGGGCGTCCGGCTGTCGCCGGGGCATCGGCGCGCGATGCGCTCGCCGGAGATTGGACCTCCAGAGCTGCGAGGGAGTGTCGCTGTCGCCGCTGTCGCTGTTGTCGCCTCCGCCTCGCTCCCGGAGGAGGGCGTGCGGGCCGCCTGGGTGGGTCGACCAGCACCCGCCGGTGGCTCCTCCTCCGCCCGCGAGGACCGACCTGGGCCGCCTCGGGGGAAGGGGACAGGGTGTGTCCCGCCGTCCGTCCTGTGGCTCCGGGCGATCTTCGGGCCTTCCGTGTCACGCGGTTGTCTCCCGTTGTCACGCCCTGGCGACGGGGACCGGTCCGAGCCTGGAGGGGAAGCCCGTGGGTGGCGCGACAGACCCGGCTGCGGGCACGTGTGGGGGTCCCGGGCGTCGGACGCGATTTTCTCCCCGTTTTCCGAGGTCCGCTGCGGAGGGAGGTGGGTCCCGGTCGGACCGGGTGCCACGCGGGGGTGGGCCGGCCGGTCGGCCGGCCCCGGTGGCGATTCCCGGTGAGGCTGCCTCTGCCCGCGTGGCCCTCCACCTCCCCTGGCCCGAGCCGGGGTTGGGGACGGCGGTAGGCACGGGGGCGGTCCTGAGGGCCGCGGGGGACGGCCTCCGCACGGTGCCTCCGGAGAACTTTGATGATTTTTCAAAGTCTCCTCTTGGAGATCACTGGCGTGGCGGCGTGGCGGCGTGGCGGCGTGGCGGCGTGGCGGCGTGGCCGTCTCCACCTCCCGCGTATCGCCCCTCCCCCCTCCCCACCCTGGGTCGACCAGATAGCCCGGGGGGCTCCGTGGGGTGGGGGTGGGGGGGCGCCGTGGGGCAGGTTTTGGGGACAGTGGCCGTGCCACGGTCCCGGGAGGTCGCGGTGACCTGTGGCTGGTCCCCGCCAGCAGGCGCGGCTATTTTCTCGCCCGAAATGAACATTTTTTGTTGCCAGGTAGGTGCTGACACGTTGTGTTTCGGCGACAGACAGGCAGACGGAAAAGACAGTCGGTCCGTCGCTCGCCTTGAGAGATGTGGGCCTCTGGGCGCGTGTGGGGTTCTGGGCTCGACCGCGCGGCCGAGCCGGTCCCTGTCCTCGCTCACTGGAGCCTGAGCCGTCCGCCTGGGCCTGCGCGCCGGCTCTCGCGCTGGACTCCAGGTGGCCCGGGTCGTGGTGTCACCCTCCGGTCTCTGGCACCCGAGGGAGGGCGGTGTGGGCAGGTGGCGGTGGGTCTTTACCCCGTGCGCTCCATGCCGTGGGCACCCGGCTGTTGGCTGTGACAACCCCTGTCCCGCAAGGCTCCGTGCCGCGTGTCAGGCGTCCCCCGCTGTCTCTGGGGTTGTCCGGTCGCTCCTGCCCCCTGGGGGTCGAGGGGCTGCCGGTGAGGCGGAAGCAGGTCCCCCCGGTCGCCGTCCTCGCTGGGCTTTTGCTCCTCGGGAAGCCCCCTCGGGGCCGCAGCTTGCTGCCGATCGATGTGGTGATCTCGTGCTCTCCTGGGCCGGGCCTAAGCCGCGTCAGACGAGGGACGGGCATCCATGGCGGATGCGACCGCTCTTCTCGTTCTGCCCGCGGGCCCCTCCCTCCCCGGCTCCTCCACGCCCGGCCGTCGTGACGGCGGGTGCGCGGGGGGGCGCGCGCCGGGGTTGGGGGTGGTGCGGACTCCGGCCCGACCCCGCCCTCCCGCCTTCTTGCCTCGCGGCGCTGGCGGGACCGGGGTCCTCTGACGCGGCGGACACTCTCGCCGGCCTTTCCTGAAGGCCTGGGTCCGTGGCGAGCGGCCCTCCCCTCCGCGGGGAGGGCCTGCCCGACGCCGCGCTGCTCACCGCCCGGCCTGGGCGCGCTTGAGCGCGTTGCGCCCGGCCCTCCGTGGTGCCCCTGGAGCGCTCCAGGTCGCCTCAGGTGCCTGAGGCCGAGCGGTGGCGTCGTTTCCTTTCCCCGTCGACTCCCCTCGGGCCGCCGCCGGTGGCGCGTCCGAGGAGCGGGTGGTGGAAGTCGGCAAGGGAGGCGCACCCGTGCCCCTGGCGGGGGCGCGGGCGCCTCGTCTTCCTTCCCCCTCCCCTCCCCCTCGCCGCGCCGGCGGGGGTGGTGTGGGGGCGGTGTGACTCGGAGGACTTGGTGGGGACGCGTGAGCGCCCGCGGCGGGCCGAGCCAGCGCCCCGGGCGCTTGGCCAGCCCGAGGGGCTGCCCCTCTCTCCCGGCACGGGTCGTGCCCCCGTCTCCGTTCCTCGGTCTCGCCCGCCTCGCGGGAGGCGGGGAGCTCTCCCCTCTGGGCGGTGACGTGGCCGCGCCGTGCTCGGGCGAGGTGGAGGGTGGTGTCCTCGAGGGGGCACCGGCCGCGAGCGCTCGGGGTTGCCCTGTGCCTGTCCCTTGCCGGAGACCTGCGCCCGCCCCGCGAGCCCTGTCGGCCCCGGAGCGCCGTTTGGTGGGGCCCGTTTGGGGGGACGAAGGGGGGGGCGATGCGCCCTCGGTGAGAAAGCCTTCTCTAGCGATCCGAGAGGGTGCCTTGGGGTACCGGAGCCCCCAGCCGCTGCCCCTCCTCTGCGCGTGTAGTGTGGCCACCGACGCGGGGTTGACTACCGTCGCGACGTGTTTGGGCAGAGCGCCGCTCTTCGCCTACCGCGGCCTGCGCCTCCCCCCTCCGAGATGGGGGAGGATACCGTCGGGCCGGGCCGGCGTCCGGTGCGGGGTGTGTTGCCCGCGTGCGTGTGCGAGTGTGCGCGCGGCCGGGGGGGGGTTGGGGCGGCCCGCCCCCCCCCCACGCCAGCCACCCCGTGTGTGTTGCGTGTGCGCCGCGCGAGCGGCTGGCTTGGCTGGCTGGCTGGCTGTCTGTCCGGGCCCCCGCCCGCTCCCGGGCGGAGTCGCCGCCGCCGGCGGTGGCGCGGCGGGCGCGCACGGGTCGGGCCAGCTCCCGCCCGGGGGCGCCTCCCCGGGTCGTGACTCCGGGTTGGACCGGACGGATGAACGGACGGACGGACCGGCGGATGGACGGACGGAGGTTCGGACGGGTCCCCCGCGGCGGGGGTCGCGCGTGCCTTGGGCCCCGGCGGTGTGGGGCCCGGTTTGCGGGGAGGTCTGCCAAGGGTGCTGAGGCCGGCCGGCGTCCCGGGCGTCGCGGGACCGCCCTCGTGCTGGTGGCGGTGGGATCCCGTGCGCGTTTACCCGGTGGCCCGGCTCGCGCCTTCGTTGGCGCGCCCTTCCCGGGACCGGCCATTCCCCACGCGCTCCCGGCCCTGGCACGCTGTGCGCTTCCTCCCCGTCGCCGCCGACCCGCCCCCCCCGACCCCCGCCTGCCCGCGTCCCCCGACCGCACGGTCGCGGGCGCGCCGCGTGTGCCGCCCCTAACTCCGCCCTCTGGGGACCGAAACCGGCCTCGCCGCTGTTGGGTGTCTTGCTCCCGCCCGCCCGCCATGGCTGGGGGGGGCGTCCCCGGGCGAAGTGCTCTCGGTCCTCCGAGGAAGGGGAGGAGGGAGGCGCGCGGGGGTGTTGGGGCGGGGCGTCGTTGCGCGTGTGTGTGCGGGAGAGCGTTCTCGGGAGAACCGGTCGCGTGAACGGTGGCGGTTGGGGCCCCCGAGCCCCGCGAGGTTGCTTGGGGCCCGCCGTGGGGGCCGGGCCGGCGTCCTCGGGTGCCGCGGGACCGCCCTTGCGCTGGAGGCCTCGGGCGGTGGGACCCCGCGTGCGC
>CM044690.1:77500-82500 GCA_024500485.1 Vulpes ferrilata
GAAGCAGGCTCCATACACTGGGAGCCCGATGTGGGATTCGATCCCGGGCGTCCCTAACGCACCCCTCTTACTCCCCATTGCTTCCCCCAAGGCCTTGCGTGTTCCTCTGCTTCCCGCACGCGACCTCGTGCTCTACGTCTATCTCTAGACGACACCCTACCGTATCCGCCTAGGGAATAAGCTAAGACGGGGCCGATTCTCATGGGACCGTTCTTGTGCTGAGGACGTGTTCTTGTCTGCTGTAGCGGTGGCGACAAAGCGGAGGGCCCCTCTCCCTGCGCACACGGTGCCGGGGCGTGGGGACGTGAGGCAGGAAGGAGGGCTTTGGGGTTGTGGACATTTCTTTTCTTTTCTTTTCTTTTTTTAAGATTTATTTATTTATTTATTTATTTATTTATTTATTTATTTATTTATGATAGAGAAAGAGAGAGAGAGAGAGAGAGAGAGAGAGAGAGAGAGAGAGAGAGGCAGGGACACAGGAGGAGGGAGAAGCAGGCTCCATGCCGGGAACCCGACGTGGGACTCGATCCCGGGACTCCAGGATCGCGCTCTGGGCCAAAAGCAGGCGCTAAACCGCTGAGCCACCCAGGGATCCCCTTGCGGACATTTCTACAACCGATCGGGAACGACGCCCGCCGTCCGGTGTCCCGGATCTTTGGGGGTGAGGGCTCCAGGACGCCTCGGATGACGTTTCCAAGTGCGCCCTTCCCGGGGGCTGGAACCGGAACCGGAACCGGGGCGGCATGGGTGGTTCGGAAGACGCTGCCGCCGCCGGCGGCGGCCGGTGCGCCCCCTAGCGGTACAGATGTCCCCGTCCCGGGGAGGGGGGGGGGGGGGGGGAGGGGGGGGGGGAGGGGGGAGGGGGGGGGGAGCGAACCATCCCTAAGGAAGGCCCCGCTTGGGCGCCCGCCGGACGTTTTCCTGAGTCGGGAAACGCTACTGGACCTGGGTGGATCCGGACAAGGCTGTGTCCCAGCTGCCCTGCGATCCCATATGTCTCACACCTGGACTCCCCGGGCGGGCGAGCCAGCTTTCTGGCCCTGCCTGCCTGAGCCTACCTCTCTATCTCTGGCATCCAACTTGCAACTTCAAGTCCCTGAGGTCGAGAGCTTCGGCTCTCTGGGTCCTGCTAGTAACCCAAACACACAGACACGTTTGCCATGCCATGCCATGCCATGCCATGCCATGCCATGCCATGCCACACCACTCCATTCCATGCCATTCCATTCCATTCCATTCCATTCCATTCCATTCCATGCCACTTGCAATCAGGCATCTGCGAAATGAATATTGAGCAAGGGAATTCTCAGCCTTGAACGTTTCTGGGCCCCGCTCCCTTGGCTTTCGCACCGGCCAAAGGTCCAAAGGGCTCCGAGAAACCTCAGCACACGGGCTCTGTTTCCGTCCCTCTGAACACACGTTGCCTGTCTGTCTCCCTTATAATACAGAAACGGGGACGCCTGGGTGGCTCCGTGTGGAGCATCTGCCTTAGGGGCACGTCGTGATCACAGGATCCGGGGATCCAGCCCCACATCGAGCTCCTTGCATTGGAGCCTGCTTCTCCCTCTGCCTAGGTCTCTGCCCCTTTCTCTCTCTCTCTCTCTCTCTCTCTCTCTCTCTCTCTCTCAAAATCCGGTAAAAATAGAAAGAAAGAAAGAAAGAAAGAAAGAAAGAAAGAAAGAAAGAAAGAAAAGAAAATTCCCTACGTTCGGACTTCCAGGTCACCCCATCAGAAAGATGCCTCGTGGGATGGGACCCAAGAGGTGGTCCAGAGAAATAAGGACCCGACTCCCCCCGCCACACACACACACACACACACTTCCCATGACTCCAAATCATGAAGAAGACGGGGAAAGCAGGCCAGGCAGGCAGACGCCAGAAATCCGAAGTCCGCACGCACGCACGAGCACCAGAACCGATGCCCAACCCACTGCCTGCGCCTCCACCTCTCTCAGAGGGCTGAAAGGCAACCACGGACAAGGCCTGTTTTCCAGGAGGAAGCTGACATGAAGGAACAGGCGGCGTTGGAGGCGGAAGGCTGGAAGGTTGACGGATAGAGAAAGGAAAAGAGGGACAAGAGGGACGGGTGGACACCTGGGTGGCTCAGTGGTTGGGCGGCTGCCTTCCTCTCAGGGTGTGATGGGGGGGGGGGTTGGGGAGGTGGAAGGGATACCCTGGGGTCCTGTGCCCGCATCCGGTTCCCTGCCTGCGGGGAGCCTGCTTCTCCCTCTGCCTGTGTCTCTCTCTGCCTCTCTCTGTCTCTCAGGAGTAAATAAAGAAATCCTTAAAAAAAAAAAAAAAAAAAAAAACGGAAAAAAATAAAAACCTTTAAATCTGTCTCAGTCCTGGCGGGGGCGGGGACTGCCTTGCCGCCTCTGCGCCTCCGCCTCCCCCGCGGCCCCCACCCCCGTTTCTGCAACACTCCTGTGGATGGAGTGGTCAACTCCTCTGCCATCATCCCGGGTGCCTCCAACGCCATCGCCGCCCCCCCTCCTCATCCCGGCGCCCCCCTGTAAGGAGCAAAAATCACCCGAGCCATTGGGCCACCACGGGAGCCTGACAGTGGGAGTGGGGAACACATAGATTGAGTTTTTAGAGGACGCGGGGCGGCGGGGCGGCGGGGGCTGGGGCGACATCTACGCCTTTGGAGCCAATGCATGGTTGTTGGTTTCCTTTATTTTTTGGAGGGGGGGTGCGGTGGAGTTTGAAGATATTTCTTTATTAGGATGCTCACCAGAATGACAGGCTGGCACTGTCCGTCTGATGTGAAAAGGATACATACATCTGATCCGATTATGGCTGGAAACTGGCGTTAGGACTCTCAGACCTGGTACCGGCGTCCGTGAAAGACGACTCCATTCACCAGAGAGCATGTTTCCTTGATTCCGAGGTCTCTGCTGTAGCTTCGGTCACGTCTCCGTGACTTGCTCAGACTTCATTCCGGCATCATCAGTGGACCCTCTCTTTCTTTCTTTCTTTTTTCTTTTCTTTTTTTTCCCTAGCCACTTCTCAACTCCTTACGTCAGCTGCCGCCTGTCTGACTCACCCAGGTAGCCTCGAATTCTGCAGCACATCTCTTTGGTAGGCTGCTGCCCTGCCACCCTCAGGGGCATGGGTTGGGATTTGGGGGGGGAAGGGGAACGACGTCACGTTACCGAAGCAGACGGCAGGGGCGTATTGGCAAATGACACTAGGACACCCGGACACCCCGCAGGCCCGCCCGAGGGCCTGCTTGGAGCGCACGAACACACGTAGGGCACGTTCTTCTCTTCACGCGGCGGGGCGCGGCAGGCAGCGGAAGGTGCGGGATGACCTCCAGGGGCTCGGCGTCTGCAGCCAGCCATCAGGATGAACTCAGGGATGCCTCCGTGGAGGGTTTTGGTGGCTCCGTGAGCTCCTTTCCGAAGCTGCTTGTAGGTACAGGACTGCTGAACAAGCGTCCGGGAGTTTCTTGGTGAGGTGGGCATCTGCCACGGGGTAGGCCTTCGGATTTACATCGGCCTCAGTCATCTCTGCGTATCCGCGGTCCCTGTGGGTTTCCTGTAAAAAGACGTGTCCTGGGAGCTATCACCGTCACACTTCATACGGATGACCAGCTTTGCCCCCACCCACCCCCACCCCCGCCGCCGTTGGGGTTCGGGTGGGCGGTGGGATGCGCTGTGCTCCCGTCACTGTTTGTGGGCCCTGGAATGGTGGTGATCGAGATACACCCCTCCGCCACCTCATTACAAAGAAACAAGACACGTGTGGTGTCTTGTTAGACCCCACAGGCACGGCAAAGAAAAGGAGAACTACTTATCCCCTTGTTCCACCGGGACCGACCCGGATGGATGCCCGAGGGTCCAGGCCCGAGGGATGGGCGTCTGCCAACTTTTGCTGTGAACTCAGCGGATTAGTTATGTTGTGCCTCTGATGATTTGTCCACGGAAACTACTTCAAATGATCGATTTTGTCTGTCTCGTGTACTTTTCCTTGTTACGAGCAAGCAGGGAAAGAAAGAAAGAAAGAAAGAAAGAAAGAAAGAAAGAAAGAAAGAAAGAAAGAAAGAAAGAAAGAAAAAGATGAAAAAAGGTCTATAGGTTAAACTTTTACAATACCTTCCCAAATCTTTGGTGACCTGGAACTTTGAAGGTGTAACTAGCTTAATTGATAAATTGGGTTCAGTTCACCGGATACCTGGCGTCTGTCTTTCCAACAGAAAGTAAAATACTAGAGTGTGAGTCAATGAGACACCCAAGGTGGGTTTTTTTGTTTGGTGGTGGTGTGTTTTCCTCCTCCACCCCTTGCCCTTTTCTTCCTGCCCCCCTCCCCCCACCTCAGTTTTTGTGTTTCTCTTTTGTCTGATTCAGGAAACCTGCCGATACCTGGGTGTATTAGTAAACGTGTTTCAGGTTTGTATGTTTCTTTTTTCCTTCCTCTTTTTTTTAAAATTTAATTCACAATTCATGAGACATACATACACACACACACACACACACACACAGAGGCAGAGACACAGGCAGAGGGAGAAGCGGGCTCCCTGCAGGAACCCCCGATGTAGGACTCGATCCCGGGACTCCAGGATCACGCCCTGGGCCGAAGGCAGGTGCTAAACCGCTGAGCCACCCAGGGATCCCCTGTTTCGTGCTTCCTTAACAATTGTATCATACAGGGCAGCCCGTGTGGCTCAGCGTTTTAGTGCCACCTTCAGCCCAGGGCGTGATCCTGGAGTCCCGGGATCGAGTCCCACGTCAGGCTCCCTGCATTGGAGCCTGCTTCTCCCTCTGTGTCTTTGCCTCTCTCTCTCTCTCTCTCTCTCTCTCTCTCTCTCTCTCTCTCACACACACACACACACACACACACGCACACACATCAAATCTCAAAAAAAAAAAAAAAATTTATGTCCTACATGTTAGGTTTTTACAAAATGAACAGCGGAGAAATAACAAAAAACCAGCAGAGCCAGGCAGTAGGTTCGAGAGTGCTTTAATGGGGAGCGCTCCTGGGCGAGGTTCCATGAC
>CM044690.1:85000-102500 GCA_024500485.1 Vulpes ferrilata
CCTAGGGGCCACCTTGGCGAAAGAGACAATGAAGATTTCCGTTTTGTTATGATCCGTGATCCTTTGTAGGCATGTGCCTTGAAAACTTCTGAGATGTGTTTGGTTGCCTGGTTGGCTGCCTGGCTGTCTGTCTACTGGTTCCTTCATCCGTTCGTGGATTCTCAGCGGATCCCAGAATGCCAAACCCTAAATAGAGTCTCTTGACTACTATAGGTCGTTTACCTGTTATGGGAAGGACCGTGAGAAGCACTGTCAGACAAAGAATCATAAGCCCTCTTAGATTATATTGCGTGGGTGAATGCTGCCGGTGTTCCAAACACGACATGAAATTCCTAAACTTGTAACGTGTCCTGGTTGAGTGCCATCACTCCACATTCGAACTGGTTAAATGCTCTGCGTGCGTGCCTGCGTGTGTTGTGTGTGAGTGTGAGTGAGTGTGTGTGTGTGTGTGTGTGTGTGTGACAGAAACTGGTCGGATTTTCCTCTCGACTGCATTATAATGAATTCTCATCGGGTCTTTAGGCACGTCCGTCCGTGGGTGACCTCCCTGTCACGTGCAGGTGTTGTTCGGAAGGTCTTGCCACAATACGGTCCGCCTTTCAGAAGATTCGCGGAAAGCGCTCTGGACGAATCCCGGTGTCTGGTCATCCTGAGATCGTCCAACTACATACAGTAGGAGTTGCCGGAACTAATGAAAAAGCTGCATGGAAGCCGAACAGAAAGGAACAACGTGGAACTGAATGAGTTCCACGAAACCCTGAACAGAGTTCAGAAACTCTCAGCGAGTCATCTTCCTTTTTTTTTGGCGATTGTTAAATCCTCTTCAGAAGGTCGGTGGGAATCCGTTCTCATTGTAACCAGACACCGTTGGAAGGATCCCCTGTATCACCAAGGCCTTCCCTGAGTAGAACGGCGTCTGTTTCTCTTTCTTTCGACCTCCCCCAGTCCCCACGCCGCCCTCCCCTCCTCCCGCCCCGCCCCCCTCCCCGCCCCTCTCCCCCCCCCCCCCCGGGGTCCATTTGTCAAAGTGATCTCTACTCCCAAGGTAGGGCTCGCACTCACGACCTGGAGGTCAAGAGCCGTGCTCTCTACTGACCGAGCGGGCCACGGGCCCCTGGAATCGCATCCTAAGACTCAGATAGGATCAGACAGCCTGGAGACACTCAGATCCACTTCTCGGGGAGCCAGCCGAGCCCCTCGGAAACCCTGAGCCTGATACCTTCCTTCCAGAGGTCGCCACGGCCTCACTGGGCGAGTCAAGAGTGCCACCTCCTGGCGGACGAAACCGAGAGTCAGCTGCTTAACCTCAGCGAGCCTCCCAGGTTGCCCCTACAAGGTGCTTGGAAATGCTGAGGCTCAACAACACCGGAACCACAACAACCGGAAGAACAGAAAAGAAGAGCCAAAGCGATGCTGAAGTTCTTCCTTCTGGCCGTGCCTTTACAGGCGTGTGCCGTCTGCGACCACGCCTGTCTCCGAGGACAGGAAGAAAAGAGTCCAGATGGCTGAACCGGGGTTCTGCACTCTGCGGACCACAGGAACCCCCTCCAGCCTGACCCAGGAACTCCCTTACTCTGAGCCAGGGACAGGGGGTCTTGTTTTGTGTTTCGGTTGTGGTCCAAAAGACAGGCGTCACCTACGGTGGAGCCTTGTAACCCTTTCTAAGCCTAGAGTCGCTCAGCGGCATTACATACCCTCACACATCCTCCTCGCCAAGTTATCTGTCCATTCCATTTTTTAACTCTCTTTTTTTTAATTTTTAAAATTTTATTTATTTATTTATCTATTTATTTATTTATTCATTCATTTATTATTCATTCATTCATTCATTCATTCATTATTTTTAAGGATTTTTTTTTAGTCAGGGAGAGAGAGAGAGAGAGAGAGAGAGAGAGAGGCAGAGACACAGACAGAGGGAGAAGCAGGCTCCATGCAGGGAGCCCGATGTGGGACTGGATCCCGGGTCTCCAGGATCACACCACAGGCTGCAGGCGGCGCCAAACCGCTGCGCCACCCAGGGATCCCTTAAGTTTAATTTCTTAAACTGTATTGATCGGGCATGGGATCTCTGCCTCTCTCTCTCTCTCTCTCTCTCTCTCTCTCTCTCTCTCTCATAAATACATACATACATACATACATACATACATACATAAATAAAATCTTTAACAAATAAATGAATAAATAAACTGTATTTATTCAAGGGAGACACACAGAAGGAGGCCGGGAGGCAGGCAGAGGGAGAAGCAGGCTCCACGCGGGGAGCCCGGTGCGGTGCTGGATCCCCAAAACGCTGTGATGATGCCGGGAGCCGAGTGGAAGGCAGCCGCTCAAACGCGGGTATGCCACCCGGGCACACCTCGTCCGCACCTCTTCCTTCCCACCGCCACCCACGGTCTTGCGCGTTCGTTCATCTGGTTCCCACACACAGGACCTCGTGCTCCAGGTCTATCCCTAGACACACCCTAGGGTCCCCAACTAGGGAATAGGTTCAGATGGGACCGATGCTCATGGGACCGTGCTCCTGTTTGAGGACTGTCCTCGGTTGCTGTAGCGGTGGCGGCGAGACAAAGGGTCTCTCTCCACACACCGCACAGGGTGTCGCGTCACGTCGTGGGGAGATGACGCGGGAAGGACGGGTTTCGGTTGGCGGACATTTCTACATCCCATCTGGGAACCGCTCCCACCCCCCCACCCTCCGGTGTCCCGGATCTGTAGGAGTGAGGGCAGCAGGAAGCCTCCCGTGGGTGATATTTGCAAGTGCGCCCTTGCCTGGGGCCGGAGCCTGGGCCGGAACCGGAACCGGAACCGGACATGGAACCGGTGCAGCCTGGGTGGTTCGGAAGGCAGGCGCCTGCGGGACCGACCGGTGGCCAGCGTGTGGGGGTGGGCGCGTGGGCGGGTGGGGGGCATGCCCCGAGTGGGGCAGATGTCCCCATCCCAAGGAGGCGGAGGAGGAAAGCCACCCCAAGGCCCCTCTTTGGCGCCCCGTCCTGCCGTCCTGTGTCAGGAAACGCTACTGACCCGGGCGGATCCGGACCAGGCTGCGACCCAGCTGCCCTGCGATCCCACATTCCTCACACCTGGACTCACCGGTGTGGCGCCTGCCTTTCCGGCTCTGCCTGCCTGCCTGCCTGCCTGCCTGCCTGCCTGCCTAACTATCTCTGCATCCAACTGGCGACTTTCAGTCCGTGAGGTTGGGGGCTTCGACTCTCTGGGTCTTGGCTAGAACCCAAACAGAGAAAGACGTTTGCCATACGATAGGTAGATACCACTTTCAATTAAGCGTCTGTGAAATGATTATGGAGGAAGGAAATTCTCAGCCTTGAACGTTTCTGGGCCCTGCTCCATTGGCTTTCACACTGACCCAGGGCCAAACGGCTCACAGAAAACTCAGCACTAGTTGGGCTCTATTTCCGTGCCACTGAATGCACGTTGCCTGTCTGCCTCCCCTGAAAAGTCAAGCAACGGGGACGCCTGGGTAGCTCCGTGTTCGGCATCTGCCTTGGGGTCAGGTCATCATCCTGGGGTCCTGGGGCCCCGGCTCCCACTTGGGGCTCCCCGCGGGGAGCCTGCTTCTCTCTGCGTCTGTCAAATGCCTGTCTCTGTGTGTCTCTCATGGATAAATAAAGAGCACCTCTAAAACAGGAAAGAATGAATGATTCATTAAAAGGACTGACTGACTGACTGACTGACTGAACTGATCGACTGACCGACTGACCGGCTGAATGAATGTATACATAAGCAAGCCAGGAAGCAAGCAAGCAAATGAACAAATGAAATCGATGAAGGGGTGCGTGACTGCTGGCTGGCACTGTCGGTGGAGTGTGGGACTCTATATTTCTCGGTTGCGAGGATGAGCCCTAACCTGGGTGTAAACATCGCATACACCTAAAATCTTCTGAAAAAAAAAAAAAAAAAAAAAAAAAAATTAAAAGAAAAAAAGAAAAAGAAAAAGGTGGGCAGCCCGGGTGGCTCGGCGGTTGAGCGCCGCCTTCAGCCCGGGGCCTGATCCTGGAGGCCCGGCATCAGAGTCCCACGCCGGGTTCCAAGCATGGAGCCTGCTTCTCCCTCTGCCTGTGTGTCCGACTCTCTCACTCACTGTGTCCCAGGAGAAAATAAACAGAATCTTTACAAAAAGGAAAAAAAAAAGTTGTGTTGTTTTGTTTTGTTTTGTTTTGTTTTGTTTTGTTTCGATCGGATCGATCGATCACTAAAAGGCAACCTGCCAAAACTGACGATGAGAAAACGGAAGAAAACCTTCCTGGTTCCCACAGAGTTCAAGCCCTACAGCCTTGCCCGTACCAAGATCAGAGAATAAACTGTCCACTCTCTACGGAGTCCCTCCTCCCGAGGACGCCCCAGCTCCTTATGGAGCATGCACACGCACGTGCACGCGCACGCAGAAAAGCGGGGCGAACCGAACCAGACCCTAGAGAACCCTGCAGCGAAGGTTGAGCACACGACACACACACACACACACACACACACACACACACCCCGCCAGCCACAGGAAACTCTGGCAGGCTACCCCTGGGCTGCTTAGGGGGGGGCCTATACTTACTTGCAAGTGCTCACTGACCTGGGACACGTGGAAGGGGAACCTGAGGCTCAGATGGCCCAAACCGGGTGAATGGGGTGCTTTGCTCATGCCTGAATGCTATGCTCTCCACGATTAGAAAGCTGGCAATGAGGCCAGCCCAGGGACCAGAACCTAACCTAAAAATCCCTCTGGCTCCATCAGTAATGTCCCGACTGTTGGTGAGGAACCAGTGCTCGGCTCGCTCGGGAGACAGGCGCTCTGGTCTTCTTCGGGTTGGAGTTGTTGCTGCGGCTTTGGGTATCTTTGCAGGAAACCGGCCTCTTCCCTTTCGAAATGGAAACCAAAGGATGGATGGGGTCCGGACGCGGTCACGCTCGCTGGCCACTGGAGTTGTTGTCACCCAGCCAGCGGGGAGATCGGAACATCGGGTCTTTCGTGACCTCTCCACAGATAGGAGTGAGACCAAGGCTATATACTTTGTTGGCATCTCGTCTGTGTCTACGTGTCCCTATGGGTTCTACGAGGGAGAGGTTTCCTCTACCTCCGGATGCTATATTGCTGACATCCCTTTGTAAAGGAACTGTAGCTTAGGAGTTCAAAGGCCGGCGCGGGTAAAAATCGGGAACAGGACAGCTCGGAGAGATAAGGACGAGTGACAATATTTCACAAGTTCCCACGATCTGGGATGAAGTTCTGTTCGTTCGTTCGTTCGTTCGTTCGTTCGTCCATCCATCCGTCTGTCCGTCCGTCCGTTCGTTCATCCGTCCGTCCGTCCGTCCGTTCGTTCGTCCGTTCGTTCGGGACCCCCGGTTTCTCAGCGGTTAAGCGTCTGCCTTCATCTCAGGGCCCGATCATGCGGGTCAGGATCCTTTCCTGCATCTGTCTCCTTGCGGGGACCTGCTTCTGCCCATGTCTCTGTCTCTGTCTGTGTCTCTCTCTCTCACACGGGAATAAAGAAACAAAATAGTTTAAAAAAGGAAAGATGCTCGGTCTCGCACTCTCTCCCTCTCCCTCCTCCTCCTCCCCCTTCCCCACTTCACACAGTGCTCTCTCTCTGAAAGAAAGCTAATATATTGCAATTTTGCAAAAGCCTGCCAATGGAATGGAGACTACTGGAGAACGATAAGGAAAACAACTCCGTGTGTGACAAGTAGGAGACGTACAAGGCGTGAGAATACATGTTTTGGTGAGGGAAAAGAAAATAATTCTGTCCTGAAATAATGAGCCTGGTTTTTTTTTTTGTTTGTTTGTTTTTTTTTCCTTTATTAAGATTTTATTTACTTGGGATCCCTGGGTGGCGCAGCGGTTTGGCGCCTGCCTTTGGCCCAGGGCGCGATCCTGGAGACCCGGGATCGAATCCCACGTCGGGCTCCCGGTGCATGGAGCCTGTTTCTCCCTCTGCCTGTGTCTCTGGCTCTGTCTCTCCTTCTATCTCTCAAGAATAAATAAATAAAATATTTAAAAAAAAAAAAAAGATTTTATTTACTTAATAGGGAGGGAGGGAGGGAGGGAGGGAGGGAGGGAGGGACAGAGGGAGGCAGAGAGAGGGAAAAGAAGGCTCCATGCAAGGAGCCGGGTATGGGACCTGATCCCAGGAGTCCGGGATCACGTCCTGAGCCAAAGCCAGATGCTCAAATGACGACCAGCCACCAGGCATCCCAGAGCCTGCTTCTTTAGACAAAGAACACTTAAGGCTGAATCTGAACAAAAAAGACCATTGTAGAAGGGGTTTCTGAAGGAAACAACTAGGGAATTTCTTTAAAGTTTTTATTTATGTATTCGTGAGAGACTCACAGAGAGAGACACAGAGACAGAGGTTCAGAGACACGGGAGGAGAGAGAAGTGGGATCCACGCAGGGAGCCCACTGTGGGACTGGATCCCTGGCCCCCCCGGGATCACACCATGAGCCAAAGGCAGAGGTTCAACCACTGAAACACCCAGGCGTCCTGGAAGCAGATTTTTTTGAAAAGGAATTGTATGCATGCTCAGGACAGACTGAGATTGGGAGAAGTGAGCTTTACTAGTACACTGGTATAGCATTAAGACTCGGCTCTTGTCTCTGTTAAAATGAAGAGATTTCCTTGCGTTGGTAGTCTAATCACGGCAAGGGATTGTGAACAGAGAAGAAAAAAATATGTTATTATTTTCCCTCTCCAGACCAGCCAGGTTTTTATATTCCTTTTTATCCACGAATTACCTCCGTGAGAGAGTGAAAACTTCTCAATATTAAAGGAGCTACATTTTGGGGACAACTCTATAAGCTCCTGTGGAATCTCCTAGGGCCACCCTGGCGAAACAGATACTGATGTTGTTTTCAGTTTTGTAATGACCCATGATCCTTTATAGGCCTGGGCCTTGAAAGCTTCTGAGATGTTGGTTGGTTGGTTGGATGGATGGATGGATGGATGGATGGATGGATGGATTGTGTATCTGGCTGGCCGGCTGGCTGCTCAGCTGTTTGCTGGTTCCTTCATCCGTTCATTCATGGATTTTCAGCGGATCCCAGAAAAGTCTAGCCCTAAGTTGAGTCTCTTGACTAACATAGGTCGTTTACCTGCTATGTGAAGGCACGTGAGAAGCAGCGTCAGACAAAGAATCATAAGCCCTCTTAGATTATATTGGTTGTGTGAATGCTGTGGGTGTTCCAAAAGCGACATAAAGTCGTAAAGTGGTAACGTGCCCTGGTACATTGTTAAAATGCTGTGTGTGACAAATCATAATCCGTTTTTCTTCTCGACTGCACTCTAGCCAACTCTCCTCGGGTCTGTAACCACGTCCACCGGTGACCGCCATGTCATGTACAGGTGTTCTGATGCTCTTGCAAAAACAAACAAACAACACACACACACACACACACACACGCGCACGCACACACACACACACACACGCACACACACACAGACACATTTATTTATTTATTTATTTATTTATTTATTTATTTATGTATTTATTTATTTATTTTTCCCAGATTCCAGAAGAACCACGCAAAGGACTTTTGACACATCTCAGTTTCTGGTCACCCCGAGATCATCGAACAACAGTATGAATTGCCAGAACTAGTGAAATAGCTGCATTTGCCCAGAACAAAACCAGGGACGCCTGGGTGGCTCGGCGGTGGAGCCTCTGCCTTGGGCTTAGGGCGTGACCCCGGAGTCCCCGGATGGAGTCCCGCATCAGGCTCCCTGCATGGAGCCTGTTTCTCTGTCTCTCTCTCTGTCTCTCTCTCTGTCTCTCTCTCTCTCTCTCTCTCATACATGAATAAAATCTTAAAAAAACAGAACTAAAAGGAACAACATGGAACTGAAAAGAGCGAAAGACAATGATGACTGGTTTCTTTGTTTTTGTTTTTTAAAGATTTTATTTAGTTATTCACGAGAGACACAATGAGAGAGAGAGAGAGGCAGAGACACAGGCAGAGGGAGAAGCAGGCTCTGCAGGGAGAGACCCATGTGGGACTCCAGGATCACACCCTGAGCCAAAGGCAGCCGCTCCACCACTGAACCACCCAGGCATCCTGATGACCCTTTTAAAGTACTCTTGTTCAAATCACTGATGATCCCATCATTTTTGCTCTTCCAGTTTGAAGGAAACTTTGTAGAGATATCTATACCTTAGAAATTTTAGGAACGTGTGAGATTGTAAACAAATTAAAATCCTTATCCTTGGGCAGCCAGGGTGGCTCAGCGGTTTAGCGCTGCCTTCAGCCCAGGCCGTGATCCTGGAGACCCTGCATGGAGCCTGCTTCTCCCTCTGCCTGTGTCTCTGCCTCTCTCTCTCTCTCTCTCTCTCTCTCTCTCTCTCTCTCTCTCTCTCTCTCTCTCTCTCTCTCTCTCTGTGTTTGTATCTCTCATGAATAAATACATAAAATCTAAAGAAAAAAAAATCTTTAAAATCCTTATCTTTTCTCCCTACCTGTGACCCGTCAGTGTTCAGAAACTCTCAGTGAGTTATCTCTTTTCTTTTTTCTTTTCTTTTCTTTTCTTTTCTTTTCTTTTCTTTTCTTTTCTTTCTCTCTCTTTTTCTAATGAGTTATCTTTCTTTTATGGCAATTGCCAATCATCTGCGTGAGGTCTGTTCTGTGGGAATACGTTCTCATTGTAACCGGCCACTGTTGGAAGAATCCCTTGTATCACCAAGGCCTGCCTTCCTTGAGTGCAATGGCATCTGTTTTTCTTTTCTCTTCTCTTCCTCCGCCGCCCCCCGCCCCCCCCCACCCAGGTTTATATTTCAGAGTGATCTCTACTCCCAACGTAGGGCTCCCACTCACGACCTGGAGGTCAAGAGCCGTGCTCTCTACTGACCGAGCGGGCCACGGGCCCCTGGAATCGCATCCTAAGACTCAGATAGGATCAGACAGCCTGGAGACACTCAGATCCACTTCTCGGGGAGCCAGCCGAGCCCCTCGGAAACCCTGAGCCTGATACCTTCCTTCCAGAGGTCGCCACGGCCTCACTGGGCGAGTCAAGAGTGCCACCTCCTGGCGGACGAAACCGAGAGTCAGCTGCTTAACCCCAGCGAGCCTCCCAGGTGCCCCTACAAGGTGCTTGGAAATGCTGAGGTTCTTCCCTCTTGCCTTGCTTTTGCAGGGATGATGACAGTGACCACGTCTGTCTACCTGGTGAGGAAGAGGAAACAATTCCAGGTTGCTGAACCCTGGTTTTCCACACTGTGGACGACAGGATATCACCCCCTCCCCCTCTTTCAACCTGACCCAGGAATTCCCTTACGCTGAGCCAAGGACAGGGTGGGGTGGTGGTGGTGGTGGTGGGGGGTCTTGTTGTTGTTGTTGTTGTTTGTTTTGTTTTGTTTTGTTTTGTTTTCCCAGTTGTGGTAAAAAGAAAAATAGACGTCACCTACAATGGAATGTTGTAGTCCTTTCTTTCTTTCTTTCTTTCTTTCTTTCTTTCTTTCTTTTTTAAAAATATTTTATTTATTTATTCATGAGAGACACAGAGACAGAGACACAGGCAGAGGGAGAAGCAGACTCTATGCAGGGAGCCTGACGTGGGACTGGATCCTGGGTCTCCAGGATCAGGCCTTGGGCTGAAGGCAGACGCTAAAACCGCTGAGCCACCCGGGGATCCCTGGACGCTCAACCGCTGAGCCACCCAGGCGCCCCATTCGTACTTAAGTTATTGAGAGTTCGTTCCTTCATTTTTCATCATCTCTAGACCCAACGTAGGGCTCGAACTCACAAGCCTGACTGCAATCAAAAGTTGAGTGCTCTTCCGACTGAGCGGGGCCTGCGGGGGGGGGGGGGGGGGGGGGGGGGGGGGCCCGGGGCGGAAGCTTCTGCCCTTTCATGTTTTCAAGCTCAGAGTCACGTTTTGTCCGGGGACAGCCCCACCCCCCAACCCCTCCGTGCGGAGGTGCCATCTGTCGGGCTGGTTCATGTTTGTCCATCTTCCTTACTCCTTTTAGTAGACAGAAGGTGGCTTGTGACACAGCCGGTGACTACTTCGAATGAGACTGAGGATTTCCCTTGGGAAGTGGGTGCGAGAGGGAGGACAGGTCGATGGGGAACCAGGAAACTGCTGGCCCTTCGCTTCAGAGGAAAGAGTGTGCTTGTTGGGCCCTCACCCAGGGTGGATAAGTCAGAACTGTCCCTGGCCAGGCCTCCCTTAGTCCTTCGCCCTTATCACTCCATGCCTGTGTTTGGCCTCTGGACCCTAAGACACCACGGTCATGTGTTTAACTCCCCATCAGATTCACCAGACCCCGCCATGCCACGCCCTCCCAGATGCACCCCCACCCCTGGAAGGCATTAGAGTGAGATGGCATCCTCCACATCCAGGATTGATTCCCAAAGGGTTTATTGGGGTTTCCTGGGTCAGGAAACCAGGGGGGGTCGCTTTTGGACCCCAAACAATGTGAGTTCTTCATACATCCTCTTTGCCCTTCTCTTTCCCCCTCCCCTCCCCTCCTCTTCTCTTCTCTCCCCTCCCCCACAGTTTGGGAGCCGCAGCCTGAGGGTTGGGGGAGGTGCAGAAAGCCATTCAATGGAGAGAAGTCCCAGGCTCGGACTTTAACAGACAACCATGTGCATTTGAATGAAATGATTGAATGAGGGCCATTGGAATGGATGGCCCTGAACCTCCCTTCTGCCACCCGCCACCCTCCATCCCCGCCCCCAACCAACCCTGAGTCCTCTGGTGGATTTGGGAATGGAAGGCGTGTGTGTGTGTGTCTGTGTGTGTGTGTGTGTGTTTACACGGACGCACCCGCGGAGGGTGGTGGGGCATGCTCACGTTGGCTCCTGCAAACTCCATTCATTCTGGGAATGTTCTATTGTTTTTTTTTTTTAATAATTTATTTTATTTTATTTTTTTAAATTTTTATTTATTTATGATAGTCACAGAGAGACAGAGAGAGAGGCAGAGACACAGGCAGAGGGAGAAGCAGGCTCCATGCACCGGGAGCCCGACGTGGGATTCGATCCCGGGTCTCCAGGATCGCGCCCTGGGCCAAAGGCAGGCGCCAAACCGCTGCGCCACCCAGGGATCCCTGTTCTATTGTTTCTGCTGAGTTGCCAGTTGCTGCCGATGAGCCAAGCTATACTCCTTCCGTTGCCTAGTTCTTAAAAAGGCCGAGTCTCCGGTTTCCTCGGTGAATGGACTGACCCACACCTTCCCATCCCGCCGGACCCCTTCTGCAAATACTTGCACTCAAAGGGTTCTTTCACTTCGTCCAGAAAACAAACATCAGCCACCCACACCCACCCCATTGCCACAGATACGCAACCCACACAACAAAACTCCCGCTGGCCTCCTTCTGCCTCCATGTACTTTAGAGAGTCACTGTCTTAGACATGCCTTAGGCTCAAGGACTTGATGCTGTCTCCCTTTCTGTGGCACGGTCCCATCCCCCGTTAGGCCCAAAGTAGAATTGCATGACCACACTGCTCGCGGGAGCTGGAGAAGATATGCTAACGTGACTGACCTGATGGGAGCACTGTCCATTTGAAAGGACCTACAGGCCGAGGCGTCTACAAACATGCTCCCTGGAAGTCTTTGGCATTCACATGCCTCTGATGAAATCATTGCTCTGGAAACTCCAGCATCTATAGCCGATCTTGTTGTCCATGGTCTTCTGACTATTACTCGTCCTCTGTTCGCCTGACATTCTGCCCAGTTGTCCACGGAGAAATTAGACCCCATCCCGTGAGAGCCGAATCCGATTCCTCTGCTCATCCCCACGACAGACAGAGAAGAATATGCACAGGTCTGTGCCCGCCCATCTTCTCTTTCTCTGCCACGCCACGCCACGCCACGGCAGAAGAAAATGTGGCCCGCCCTCCCTTCTCCTGTCAAAAGTCAAATCTGAGATATGACTTGGATCTGAAGAAACCAGATTACTGTTTTGAATCATAGACACATTGATTGATTGAAGATTTTATTTAGGTAGTCATGAGGCAGCGCGCTGCCTGCCTTGCCTGCGCCTGCGCCCTGCCGCGCACGCCTTGCCTTACGCCGCGCACGGGCCTTGCGCAGAGGCAGAGACGCAGGCAGAGGGAGAAGGAGACTCCATCCATGCAGGGAGCCCGCTGTGGGACTCGATTCCAGGACCCCGGGATCACGCCCTGGGCCAAAGGCAGGCGCTCAGCCGCTGAGCCACCCCGGCCTCCCCACCTGGAGACACTTCGATAGAGTAGTAGCAGCAGCAGCAAAGAAACACAGGCACACCGCCGCTCCCCCCACCCCCCCAGGTGAAAGAAGGTCCTGCTGACTCCCCTCCTTTTCCTCTGAGAAGAGAAGCACACCCCCTCTCCTGCCCCTGGAAGGTGCCTTGGAGGGGAGCGCCAGGAGGGGAGTGAATGACATTCTTCTCTTCAAGGACAGGAAGTGGAGCATGAGCAGGAGAATTCTGGAGAAACAGATTGTGTTATAGAAAAGAAAAGAAAAGAAAAGAAAAGAAAAGAAAAGAAAAGAAAAGAGAAAATCCTTATGTTCTTTGAGCCTCCCCCCCCATGGAGTTCCTCTTCCACAACCTCTTCTCATTCAACCCAATAGACAAGTATTTGGGGGGGGGTCAGGTCCCAGACGCTGAGAGGGTGGAGGTGAAGGTGGTGCGGGGGAGGGGGGGGCACACCGTCCTCTCCAGTGCCTTTGGTTCAGACCTCCTTCGTGGCCTCCCTCCCTCCCTCCCTCCCTCTCTCCCTTGAGGTTCATCGTCTTCCACAGCCCTTCCCAGAGGAGGGAAAGGAAGCTCCGAGAGGAGCAGTGACATTCCCAAAACATGCCGGTAGTCGAGGCGAGCCTCGGGCCCTGCGCTGTGTATGGGGCGGAGAGTCACCCGCGGAACTGCCGGCCCAGGACCCTCCGGGCCCGTGCTGAACAACAGGTAGAGACGGGGAACGATTGTGTTGTCTGAGACGCTTCTACCCCGGAAGGATCGCAGCGGGGACTGTACAAAAGTATCCGTTCTGCCTTCCTGGGGCGTCAGCACGGTCCAGGCAGGCCTCACCCGGGGTCAGGGTGGATGATTCCTTTCCGCCCCAGAGACACGAGGATGGGCACTGTAGTCGGCTTCCAAACCACGGGCCACTGGGAAGAACAGGGTCTGGCGCTCAGCCCAGAGACACCCATCCCCTCGGGAAGTTGTGCAGGACAAAGGACTTCAGGGACCACACAGAAAAAGGTTCTAGGCTTCAAAATATCATTGGTTGGTTGGTTGGGACGCGGGGCAGAGCATTGGCAACTTCAACACATTCCAGTAGCTGAGCAGCACCAGCATTTCTCTCCACTCGGAGCTTTTAGAAGATCAGTATGCCGTGGAGTCGTCCGCCAACGTCCCCACTGCAGATAGAACCCAGAGGGACGGAACCTCAAATGCTGCTCGAGATCACCTACGTTGGGCCTGAGAAGAGACCAGAGCGTGGGCTGCATGGCGTTTCCTCTAAGCTGATGTAGCTTGGTCTGTTCCTGACCTAGAGAGGCGGGATCAGGGGAGAGCACCTGCTTCGGCAGGCCCCAGGGAAGCCAGTTTTTCCTAGTCTGGGTTCTTGGCTTGCCCCGATCAACTCTGGGTCCGGACTTTCACCATGAATGTGACTAGTCCTCAGCCCGGACTGGCAATTGATGTAGTCGGCCTCCCGGTTGGTTCCTCCCCGTTGGTTCCTCGGTCCGCTGCCGCCGCCGTCAAGGTCGTCCTCCTCCTCGGGGGTGAGGGTGGGGGGTGGGGGTGGGGGTGGGGGGCGGGTGGTTGTGTGTCAGGTCCCAGACACCAAGAGGGTGGAGGTGAAGGTGGTGGTGGTGGGGGGGGGGGGACACACACACCGTCCTCTCCAGCGCCTTTGGTTCAGACCTCCTTCGTGGCCTCCCTCCCTCCCTTCCTCCCTCCCTCCCTCCCTCCCTCCCTCCCTCCCTCCTTCCTTCCTCTTCTAAATATACAAATTAAATCCTAAAAAGGAAAAAGGAAGGACACGAGAAAAAACAGTGCATCCGTTGCTGTCCTAGGAGTGCTCCCGGGGCCCTCCGCCCGTCCCCGGGCCGAGAGGCGAGATCCGAGGCGTCCTGACGGCCTCGCCGCCCGGATCTGTCCCGCTGTCGTTCGCGCCGGTTGTCGGGTGCCACCTGGCGGCCGCTTTTATAGAGCGTGTCCCCTCCGGAGGCTCGGCGGCGACAGCAAGGAACAGGCTTTGGTGGCGGTTTCCCGGGGCCGAGTTCCAGGAGGAGGGCGGCCCCGGCGCGGGCGTCCGGCTGTCGCCGGGGCATCGGCGCGCGATGCGCTCGCCGGAGATTGGACCTCCAGAGCTGCGAGGGAGTGTCGCTGTCGCCGCTGTCGCTGTTGTCGCCTCCGCCTCGCTCCCGGAGGAGGGCGTGCGGGCCGCCTGGGTGGGTCGACCAGCACCCGCCGGTGGCTCCTCCTCCGCCCGCGAGGACCGACCTGGGCCGCCTCGGGGGAAGGGGACAGGGTGTGTCCCGCCGTCCGTCCTGTGGCTCCGGGCGATCTTCGGGCCTTCCGTGTCACGCGGTTGTCTCCCGTTGTCACGCCCTGGCGACGGGGACCGGTCCGAGCCTGGACGGGAAGCCCGTGGGTGGCGCGACAGACCCGGCTGCGGGCACGTGTGGTGGTCCCGGGCGTCGGACGCGATTTTCTCCCCGTTTTCCGAGGTCCGCTGCGGAGGGAGGTGGGTCCCGGTCGGACCGGGTGCCACGCGGGGGTGGGCCGGCCGGTCGGCCGGCCCCGGTGGCGATTCCCGGTGAGGCTGCCTCTGCCCGCGTGGCCCTCCACCTCCCCTGGCCCGAGCCGGGGTTGGGGACGGCGGTAGGCACGGGGGCGGTCCTGAGGGCCGCGGGGGACGGCCTCCGCACGGTGCCTCCGGAGAACTTTGATGATTTTTCAAAGTCTCCTCTTGGAGATCACTGGCGTGGCGGCGTGGCGGCGTGGCGGCGTGGCGGCGTGGCGGCGTGGCGGCGTGGCCGTCTCCACCTCCCGCGTATCGCCCCTCCCCCCTCCCCACCCTGGGTCGACCAGATAGCCCGGGGGGCTCCGTGGGGTGGGGGTGGGGGGGCGCCGTGGGGCAGGTTTTGGGGACAGTGGCCGTGCCACGGTCCCGGGAGGTCGCGGTGACCTGTGGCTGGTCCCCGCCAGCAGGCGCGGCTATTTTCTCGCCCGAAATGAACATTTTTTGTTGCCAGGTAGGTGCTGACACGTTGTGTTTCGGCGACAGACAGGCAGACGGAAAAGACAGTCGGTCCGTCGCTCGCCTTGAGAGATGTGGGCCTCTGGGCGCGTGTGGGGTTCTGGGCTCGACCGCGCGGCCGAGCCGGTCCCTGTCCTCGCTCACTGGAGCCTGAGCCGTCCGCCTGGGCCTGCGCGCCGGCTCTCGCGCTGGACTCCAGGTGGCCCGGGTCGTGGTGTCACCCTCCGGTCTCTGGCACCCGAGGGAGGGCGGTGTGGGCAGGTGGCGGTGGGTCTTTTACCCCCGTGCGCTCCATGCCGTGGGCACCCGGCTGTTGGCTGTGACAACCCCTGTCCCGCAAGGCTCCGTGCCGCGTGTCAGGCGTCCCCCGCTGTCTCTGGGGTTGTCCGGTCGCTCCTGCCCCCTGGGGGTCGAGGGGCTGCCGGTGAGGCGGAAGCAGGTCCCCCCGGTCGCCGTCCTCGCTGGGCTTTTGCTCCTCGGGAAGCCCCCTCGGGGCCGCAGCTTGCTGCCGATCGATGTGGTGATCTCGTGCTCTCCTGGGCCGGGCCTAAGCCGCGTCAGACGAGGGACGGGCATCCATGGCGGATGCGACCGCTCTTCTCGTTCTGCCCGCGGGCCCCTCCCTCCCCGGCTCCTCCACGCCCGGCCGTCGTGACGGCGGGTGCGCGGGGGGGCGCGCGCCGGGGTTGGGGGTGGTGCGGACTCCGGCCCGACCCCGCCCTCCCGCCTTCTTGCCTCGCGGCGCTGGCGGGACCGGGGTCCTCTGACGCGGCGGACACTCTCGCCGGCCTTTCCTGAAGGCCTGGGTCCGTGGCGAGCGGCCCTCCCCTCCGCGGGGAGGGCCTGCCCGACGCCGCGCTGCTCACCGCCCGGCCTGGGCGCGCTTGAGCGCGTTGCGCCCGGCCCTCCGTGGTGCCCCTGGAGCGCTCCAGGTCGCCTCAGGTGCCTGAGGCCGAGCGGTGGCGTCGTTTCCTTTCCCCGTCGACTCCCCTCGGGCCGCCGCCGGTGGCGCGTCCGAGGAGCGGGTGGTGGAAGTCGGCAAGGGAGGCGCACCCGTGCCCCTGGCGGGGGCGCGGGCGCCTCGTCTTCCTTCCCCCTCCCCTCCCCCTCGCCGCGCCGGCGGGGGTGGTGTGGGGGCGGTGTGACTCGGAGGACTTGGTGGGGACGCGTGAGCGCCCGCGGCGGGCCGAGCCAGCGCCCCGGGCGCTTGGCCAGCCCGAGGGGCTGCCCCTCTCTCCCGGCACGGGTCGTGCCCCCGTCTCCGTTCCTCGGTCTCGCCCGCCTCGCGGGAGGCGGGGAGCTCTCCCCTCTGGGCGGTGACGTGGCCGCGCCGTGCTCGGGCGAGGTGGAGGGTGGTGTCCTCGAGGGGGCACCGGCCGCGAGCGCTCGGGGTTGCCCTGTGCCTGTCCCTTGCCGGAGACCTGCGCCCGCCCCGCGAGCCCTGTCGGCCCCGGAGCGCCGTTTGGTGGGGCCCGTTTGGGGGGACGAAGGGGGGGGCGATGCGCCCTCGGTGAGAAAGCCTTCTCTAGCGATCCGAGAGGGTGCCTTGGGGTACCGGAGCCCCCAGCCGCTGCCCCTCCTCTGCGCGTGTAGTGTGGCCACCGACGCGGGGTTGACTACCGTCGCGACGTGTTTGGGCAGAGCGCCGCTCTTCGCCTACCGCGGCCTGCGCCTCCCCCCTCCGAGATGGGGGAGGATACCGTCGGGCCGGGCCGGCGTCCGGTGCGGGGTGTGTTGCCCGCGTGCGTGTGCGAGTGTGCGCGCGGCCGGGGGGGGGTTGGGGCGGCCCGCCCCCCGCCCCCCCCCCACGCCAGCCACCCCGTGTGTGTTGCGTGTGCGCCGCGCGAGCGGCTGGCTTGGCTGGCTGGCTGGCTGTCTGTCCGGGCCCCCGCCCGCTCCCGGGCGGAGTCGCCGCCGCCGGCGGTGGCGCGGCGGGCGCGCACGGGTCGGGCCAGCTCCCGCCCGGGGGCGCCTCCCCGGGTCGTGACTCCGGGTTGGACCGGACGGATGAACGGACGGACGGACCGGCGGATGGACGGACGGAGGTTCGGACGGGTCCCCCGCGGCGGGGGTCGCGCGTGCCTTGGGCCCCGGCGGTGTGGGGCCCGGTTTGCGGGGAGGTCTGCCAAGGGTGCTGAGGCCGGCCGGCGTCCCGGGCGTCGCGGGACCGCCCTCGTGCTGGTGGCGGTGGGATCCCGTGCGCGTTTACCCGGTGGCCCGGCTCGCGCCTTCGTTGGCGCGCCCTTCCCGGGACCGGCCATTCCCCACGCGCTCCCGGCCCTGGCACGCTGTGCGCTTCCTCCCCGTCGCCGCC
>CM044690.1:117500-120000 GCA_024500485.1 Vulpes ferrilata
AGTGGTTGGGCGGCTGCCTTCCTCTCAGGGTGTGATGGGGGGGGGGGTTGGGGAGGTGGAAGGGATACCCTGGGGTCCTGTGCCCGCATCCGGTTCCCTGCCTGCGGGGAGCCTGCTTCTCCCTCTGCCTGTGTCTCTCTCTGCCTCTCTCTGTCTCTCAGGAGTAAATAAAGAAATCCTTAAAAAAAAAAAAAAAAAAACGGAAAAAAATAAAAACCTTTAAATCTGTCTCAGTCCTGGCGGGGGCGGGGACTGCCTTGCCGCCTCTGCGCCTCCGCCTCCCCCGCGGCCCCCGCACCCCCCCCCCCCCCCGTTTCTGCAACACTCCTGTGGATGGAGTGGTCAACTCCTCTGCCATCATCCCGGGTGCCTCCAACGCCATCGCCGCCCCCCCTCCTCATCCCGGCGCCCCCCTGTAAGGAGCAAAAATCACCCGAGCCATTGGGCCACCACGGGAGCCTGACAGTGGGAGTGGGGAACACATAGATTGAGTTTTTAGAGGACGCGGGGCGGCGGGGGCTGGGGCGACATCTACGCCTTTGGAGCCAATGCATGGTTGTTGGTTTCCTTTATTTTTTGGAGGGGGGGTGCGGTGGAGTTTGAAGATATTTCTTTATTAGGATGCTCACCAGAATGACAGGCTGGCACTGTCCGTCTGATGTGAAAAAGGATACATACATCTGATCCGATTATGGCAGGAAACAGGCGTAAGGCCTCTCAGACCTGGTACCGAGCGTCCGTGAAAGACGACTCCATTCACCAGAGAGCATGTTTCCTTGATTCCGAGGTCTCTGCTGTAGCTTCCGGTCACGTCTCCGTGACTTGCTCAGACTTCATTCCGGCATCATCAGTGGACCCTCTCTTTCTTTCTTTCTTTTTTCTTTTCTTTTTTTTCCCTAGCCACTTCTCAACTCCTTACGTCAGCTGCCGCCTGTCTGACTCACCCAGGTAGCCTCGAATTCTGCAGCACATCTCTTTGGTAGGCTGCTGCCCTGCCACCCTCAGGGGCATGGGTTGGGATTTGGGGGGGGAAGGGGAACGACGTCACGTTACCGAAGCAGACGGCAGGAGCGTATTGGCAAATGACACTAGGACACCCGGACACCCCGCAGGCCCGCCCGAGGGCCTGCTTGGGCGCCTGAACACACGTAGGGCACGTTCTTCTCTTCACCTTGGCCCGAGGCGCGGCAGGCAGCGGAAGGTGCGGGATGACCTCCAGGGGCTCGGCGTCTGCAGCCAGCCATCAGGATGAACTCAGGATGCCTCCGTGGAGGGTTTTGGTGGCTCCGTGAGCTCCTTTCCGAAGCTGCTTGTAGGTACAGGACTGCTGAACAAGCGTCCGGGAGTTTCTTGGTGAGGTGGGCATCTGCCACGGGGTAGGCCTTCGGATTTACATCGGCCTCAGTCATCTCTGCGTATCCGCGGTCCCTGTGGGTTTCCTGTAAAAAGACGTGTCCTGGGAGCTATCACCGTCACACTTCATAACGGATGACCAGCTTTGCCCCCACTCCACCCCCACCCCGCCGCCGCTGGGGTTCGGGTGGGCGGTGGATGCGCTGTGCTCCCGCCACTGTTTGTGGGCTCCTGGAATGGTGGTGATCGAGATACACCCCTCCGCCACCTCATTACAAAGAAACAAGACACGTGTGGTGTCTTGTTAGACCCCACAGGCACGGCAAAGAAAAGGAGAACTACTTATCCCCTTGTTCCACCGGGACCGACCCGGATGGATGCCCGAGGGTCCAGGCCCCGAGGGATGGGCGTACGCAACTTTTGCTGTGAACTCAACGGATTAGTTAAGTTGTGCCTCTGAGGATTTGTCCACGGAAACTACTTCAAATGATCGATTTTGTCTGTCTCGTGTACTTTTCCTTGTTACGAGCAAGCAGGGAAAGAAAGAAAGAAAGAAAGAAAGAAAGAAAGAAAGAAAGAAAGAAAGAAAGAAAAAGATGAAAAAAGGTCTATAGGTTAAACTTTTACAATACCTTCCCAAATCTTTGGTGACCTGGAACTTTGAAGGTGTAACTAGCTTAATTGATAAATTGGGTTCAGTTCACCGGATACCTGGCGTCTGTCTTTCCAACAGAAAGTAAAATACTAGAGTGTGAGTCAATGAGACACCCAAGGTGGGTTTTTTTGTTTGGTGGTGGTGTGTTTTCCTCCTCCACCCCTTGCCCTTTTCTTCCTGCCCCCCTCCCCCCACCTCAGTTTTTGTGTTTCTCTTTTGTCTGATTCAGGAAACCTGCCGATACCTGGGTGTATTAGTAAACGTGTTTCAGGTTTGTATGTTTCTTTTTTCCTTCCTCTTTTTTTTAAAATTTAATTCACAATTCATGAGACATACATACACACACACACACACACACACACACAGAGGCAGAGACACAGGCAGAGGGAGAAGCGGGCTCCCTGCAGGAACCCCCGATGTAGGACTCGATCCCGGGACTCCAGGATCACGCCCTGGGCCGAAGGCAGGTGCTAAACCGCTGAGCCACCCAGG
>CM044690.1:125000-140000 GCA_024500485.1 Vulpes ferrilata
TACATACATAAATAAAATCTTTAACAAATAAATGAATAAATAAACTGTATTTATTCAAGGGAGACACACAGAAGGAGGCCGGGAGGCAGGCAGAGGGAGAAGCAGGCTCCACGCGGGGAGCCCGGTGCGGTGCTGGATCCCCAAAACGCTGTGATGATGCCTGGAGCCGAGTGGAAGGCAGCCGCTCAAACGCGTGTATGCCACCAGGGCACACCTCGTCCGCACCTCTTCCATCCCACCGCCACCCACGGTCTTGCGCTGCTCGCTCATCTGGTTCCCACACACAGGACCTCGTGCTCCAGGTCTATCCCTAGACACACCCTAGGGTCCCCAACTAGGGAATAGGTTCAGATGGGACCGATGCTCATGGGACCGTGCTCCTGTTTGAGGACTGTCCTCGGTTGCTGTAGCGGTGGCGGCGAGACAAAGGGTCTCTCTCCACACACCGCACAGGGTGTCGCGTCACGTCGTGGGGAGATGACGCGGGAAGGACGGGTTTCGGTTGGCGGACATTTCTACATCCCATCTGGGAACCGCTGGCACCCCCACCCTCCGGTGTCCCGGATCTGTAGGAGTGAGGGCAGCAGGAAGCCTCCCGTGGGTGATATTTGCAAGTGCGCCTTGGCCTGGGGCGGGAGCCTGGGCCGGAACCGGAACCGGAACCGGACATGTAAGGGGTGAAGCCTGGTTGGTTGGGAAGGCAGGCGCCTGGACCGACCGTGGCCAGCGTGTGGGGGGGGCCGCGTGGGCGGGTGGGGGGCATGCCCCGAGTGGGGCAGATGTCCCCATCCCAAGGAGGCGGAGGAGGAAAGCCACCCCAAGGCCCCTCTTTGGCGCCCCGTCCTGCCGTCCTGTGTCAGGAAACGCTACTGACCCGGGCGGATCCGGACCAGGCTGCGACCCAGCTGCCCTGCGATCCCACATTCCTCACACCTGGACTCACCGGTGTGGCGCCTGCCTTTCCGGCTCTGCCTGCCTGCCTGCCTGCCTGCCTGCCTGCCTAACTATCTCTGCATCCAACTGGCGACTTTCAGTCCGTGAGGTTGGGGCTTCGACTCTCTGGGTCTTGGCTAGAACCCAATCAGAGAAAGACGTTTGCCATACGATAGGTGGATACCACTTTCAATTAAGCGGCTGTGAAATGATTATGGAGGAAGGAAATTCTCAGCCTTGAACGTTTCTGGGCCCTGCTCCATTGGCTTTCACACTGACCCAGGGCCAAACGGCTCACAGAAAACTCAGCACTAGTTGGGCTCTATTTCCGTGCCACTGAATGCACGTTGCCTGTCTGCCTCCCCTGAAAAGTCAAGCAACGGGGACGCCTGGGTAGCTCCGTGTTCGGCATCTGCCTTGGGGTCAGGTCATCATCCTGGGGTCCTGGGGCCCCGGCTCCCACTTTGGGCTCCCCGCGGGGAGCCTGCTTCTCTCTGCGTCTGTCAAATGCCTGTCTCTGTGTGTCTCTCATGGATAAATAAAGAGCACCTCTAAAACAGGAAAGAATGAATGATTCATTAAAAGGACTGACTGACTGACTGACTGACTGAACTGATCGACTGACCGACTGACCGGCTGAATGAATGTATACATAAGCAAGCCAGGAAGCAAGCAAGCAAATGAACAAATGAAATCGATGAAGGGGTGCGTGACTGCTGGCTGGCACTGTCGGTGGAGTGTGGGACTCTATATTTCTCGGTTGCAGGATGAGCTCCTAACCTGGGTGTAAACATCGCATACACCTAAAATCTTCTGAAAAAAAAAAAAATTAAAAGAAAAAGAAAAAGAAAAGGTGGGCAGCCCGGTGGCTCGGCGGTTGAGCGCCGCCTTCAGCCCGGGCCTGATCCTGGAGGCCCGGCATCAGAGTCCCACGCCGGGTTCCAAGCATGGAGCCTGCTTCTCCCTCTGCCTGTGTGTCCGACTCTCTCACTCACTGTGTCTCAGGAGAAAATAAACAGAATCTTTACAAAAAGGAAAAAAAAAAAGTTGTGTTGTTTTGTTTTGTTTTGTTTTGTTTTGTTTTGTTTCGATCGGATCGATCGATCACTAAAAGGCAACCTGCCAAAACTGACGATGAGAAAACGGAAGAAAACCTTCCTGGTTCCCACAGAGTTCAAGCCCTACAGCCTTGCCCGTACCAAGATCAGAGAATAAACTGTCCACTCTCTACGGCGTCCCTCCTCCCGAGGACGCCCCAGCTCCTTATGGAGCATGCACACGCACGTGCACGCGCACGCAGAAAAGCGGGGCGAACCGAACCAGACCCTAGAGAACCCTGCAGCGAAGGTTGAGCACACGACACACACACACACACACACACACACACACACCCCGCCAGCCACAGGAAACTCTGGCAGGCTACCCTGGGCTGCTTAGGGGGGGGCCTATACTTACTTGCAAGTGCTCACTGACCTGGGACACGTGGAAGGGGAACCTGAGGCTCAGATGGCCCAAACCGGGTGAATGGGGTGCTTTGCTCATGCCTGAATGCTATGCTCTCCACGATTAGAGAAAGCTGGCAATGAGGCCAGCCCAGGGACCAGAACCTAACCTAAAAATCCCTCTGGCTCCATCAGTAATGTCCCGACTGTTGGTGAGGAACCAGTGCTCGGCTCGCTCGGGGAGACAGACGCTCTGGTCTTCTTCGGGTTGGGTTGTTGCTGCGGCTTTGGGTATCTTTGCAGGAAACCGGCCTCTTCCCTTTCGAAATGGAAACCAAAGGATGGATGGGGTCCGGACGCGTCACGCCGCTGGCCACTGGAGTTGTTGTCACCCAGCCAGCGGGAGATCGGAACATCGGGTCTTTCGTGACCTCTCCACAGATAGGAGTGAGACCAAGGCTATATACATTGTTGGCATCTCGGCTGTGTCTACGTGTCCCTATGGGTTCTACGAGGGAGAGGTTTCCTCTACCTCCGGATGCTATATTGCTGACATCCCTTTGTAAAGGAACTGTAGCTTAGGAGTTCAAAGGCCGGGCGCGGGTAAAAATCGGGAACAGGACAGCTCGGAGAGATAAGGACGAGTGACAATATTTCACAAGTTCCTACGATCTGGGATGAAGTTCTGTTCGCTCGTTTCGCTCGTTTCGCTCGCTCGCCCATCCATCCGCCTGTCCGTCTGGTCTGCTTCGTTTCATCCGTCCGTCCGTCCGTCCGCTCGCTCGTCCGCTCGCTCGGGACCCCCGGTTTCTCAGCGGTTAAGCCGCCTGCCTTCATCTCAGGGCCCGATCATGCGGGTCCGGGATCCTTTCCTGCATCTGTCTCCTTGCGGGACCTGCTTCTGCCCATGTCTCTGTCTCTGTCTGTGTCTCTCTCTCACACGGGAATAAAGAAACAAAATAGTTTAAAAAGGAAAGATGCTCGGTCTCGCACTCTCTCCTCTCCCTCCTCCTCCCCCTTCCCCACTTCACACAGTGCTCTCTCTCTGAAAGAAAGCTAATATATTGCAATTTTGCAAAAGCCTGCCAATGGAATGGAGACTACTGGAGAACGATAAGGAAAACAACTCCGTGTGTGACAAGTAGGAGACGTACAAGGCGTGAGAATACATGTTTTGGTGAGGGAAAAGAAAATAATTCTGTCCTGAAATAATGAGCCTGTTTTTTTTTTTTTTTTTTTTTTTTTCCTTTATTAAGATTTTATTTACTTGGGATCCCTGGGTGGCGCAGCGGTTTGGCGCCTGCCTTTGGCCCAGGGCGCGATCCTGGAGACCCGGGATCGAATCCCACGGCGGGCTCCCGGTGCATGGAGCCTGTTTCTCCCTCTGCCTGTGTCTCTGGCTCTGTCTCTCCTTCTATCTCTCAAGAATAAATAAATAAAATATTTAAAAAAAAAAGCTTTTATTTACTTAATAGGGAGGGAGGGAGGGAGGGAGGGAGGGAGGGAGGGACAGAGGGAGGCAGAGAGAGGGAAAAGAAGGCTCCATGCAAGGAGCCGGGTATGGGACCTGATCCCAGGAGTCCGGGATCACGTCCTGAGCCAAAGCCAGATGCTCAAATGACGACCAGCCACCAGGCATCCCAGAGCCTGCTTCTTTAGACAAAGAACACTTAAGGCTGAATCTGAACAAAAAAGACCATTGTAGAAGGGGTTTCTGAAGGAAACAACTAGGGAATTTCTTTAAAGTTTTTATTTATGTATTCGTGAGAGACTCACAGAGAGAGACACAGAGACAGAGGTTCAGAGACACGGGAGGAGAGAGAAGTGGGATCCACGCAGGGAGCCCACTGTGGGACTGGATCCCTGGCCCCCCCGGGATCACACCATGAGCCAAAGGCAGAGGTTCAACCACTGAAACACCCAGGCGTCCTGGAAGCAGATTTTTTTGAAAAGGAATTGTATGCATGCTCAGGACAGACTGAGATTGGGAGAAGTGAGCTTTACTAGTACACTGGTATAGCATTAAGACTCGGCTCTTGTCTCTGTTAAAATGAAGAGATTTCCTTGCGTTGGTAGTCTAATCACGGCAAGGGATTGTGAACAGAGAAGAAAAAATATGTTATTATTTTCCTCTCCAGACCAGCCAGGTTTTTATATTCCTTTTTATCCACGAATTACCTCCGTGAGAGAGTGAAAACTTCTCAATATTAAAGGAGCTACATTTTGGGGACAACTCTATAAGCTCCTGTGGAATCTCCTAGGGCCACCCTGGCGAAACAGATACTGATGTTGTTTTCAGTTTTGTAATGACCCATGATCCTTTATAGGCCTGGGCCTTGAAAGCTTCTGAGATGTTGGTTGGTTGGTTGGATGGATGGATGGATGGATGGATGGATGGATGGATTGTGTATCTGGCTGGCCGGCTGGCTGCTCAGCTGTTTGCTGGTTCCTTCATCCGTTCATTCATGGATTTTCAGCGGATCCCAGAAAAGTCTAGCCCTAAGTTGAGTCTCTTGACTAACATAGGTCGTTTACCTGCTATGTGAAGGCACGTGAGAAGCAGCGTCAGACAAAGAATCATAAGCCCTCTTAGATTATATTGGTTGTGTGAATGCTGTGGGTGTTCCAAAAGCGACATAAAGTCGTAAAGTGGTAACGTGCCCTGGTACATTGTTAAAATGCTGTGTGTGACAAATCATAATCCGTTTTTCTTCTCGACTGCACTCTAGCCAACTCTCCTCGGGTCTGTAACCACGTCCACCGGTGACCGCCATGTCATGTACAGGTGTTCTGATGCTCTTGCAAAAACAAACAAACAACACACACACACACACACACACACACGCGCACGCACACACACACACACACACGCACACACACACAGACACATTTATTTATTTATTTATTTATTTATTTATTTATTTATGTATTTATTTATTTATTTTTCCCAGATTCCAGAAGAACCACGCAAAGGACTTTTGACACATCTCAGTTTCTGGTCACCCCGAGATCATCGAACAACAGTATGAATTGCCAGAACTAGTGAAATAGCTGCATTTGCCCAGAACAAAACCAGGGACGCCTGGGTGGCTCGGCGGTGGAGCCTCTGCCTTGGGCTTAGGGCGTGACCCCGGAGTCCCCGGATGGAGTCCCGCATCAGGCTCCCTGCATGGAGCCTGTTTCTCTGTCTCTCTCTCTGTCTCTCTCTCTGTCTCTCTCTCTCTCTCTCTCATACATGAATAAAATCTTAAAAAAACAGAACTAAAAGGAACAACATGGAACTGAAAAGAGCGAAAGACAATGATGACTGGTTTCTTTGTTTTTGTTTTTTAAAGATTTTATTTAGTTATTCACGAGAGACACAATGAGAGAGAGAGAGAGGCAGAGACACAGGCAGAGGGAGAAGCAGGCTCTGCAGGGAGAGACCCATGTGGGACTCCAGGATCACACCCTGAGCCAAAGGCAGCCGCTCCCACCACTGAACCACCCAGGCATCCTGATGACCCTTTTTAAAGGACTCTTGTTCAAATCACTGCTGATCCCCTCATGTTTGCTCTTCCAGTTTGAAGGAAACTTTGTAGAGATATCTATACCTTAGAGAAATTTTAGGAACGTGTGAGATTGTAAACAAATTAAAATCCTTATCCTTGGGCAGCCAGGGTGGCTCAGCGGTTTAGCGCTGCCTTCAGCCCAGGTCAGGATCCTGGAGACCCTGCATGGAGCCTGCTTCTCCCTCTGCCTGTGTCTCTGCCTCTCTCTCTCTCTCTCTCTCTCTCTCTCTCTCTCTCTCTCTCTCTCTCTCTCTCTCTCTCTCTGTGTGTTTGTATCTCTCATGAATAAATACATAAAATCTAAAGAAAAAAAAATCTTTAAAATCCTTATCTTTTCTCCCTACCTGTGACCCGTCAGTGTTCAGAAACTCTCAGTGAGTTATCTCTTTTCTTTTTTCTTTTCTTTTCTTTTCTTTTCTTTTCTTTTCTTTTCTTTCTCTCTCTTTTTCTAATGAGTTATCTTTCTTTTATGGCAATTGCCAATCATCTGCGTGAGGTCTGTTCTGTGGGAATACGTTCTCATTGTAACCGGCCACTGTTGGAAGAATCCCTTGTATCACCAAGGCCTGCCTTCCTTGAGTGCAATGGCATCTGTTTTTCTTTTCTCTTCTCTTCCTCCGCCGCCCCCCGCCCCCCCCCCACCCAGGTTTATTTTTCAGAGTGATCTCTACTCCCAACGTAGGGCTCCCACTCACGACCTGGAGGTCAAGAGCCGTGCTCTCTACTGACCGAGCGGGCCACGGGCCCCTGGAATCGCATCCTAAGACTCAGATAGGATCAGACAGCCTGGAGACACTCAGATCCACTTCTCGGGGAGCCAGCCGAGCCCCTCGGAAACCCTGAGCCTGATACCTTCCTTCCAGAGGTCGCCACGGCCTCACTGGGCGAGTCAAGAGTGCCACCTCCTGGCGGACGAAACCGAGAGTCAGCTGCTTAACCCCAGCGAGCCTCCCAGGTGCCCCTACAAGGTGCTTGGAAATGCTGAGGTTCTTCCCTCTTGCCTTGCTTTTGCAGGGATGATGACAGTGACCACGTCTGTCTACCTGGTGAGGAAGAGGAAACAATTCCAGGTTGCTGAACCCTGGTTTTCCACACTGTGGACGACAGGATATCACCCCCTCCCCCTCTTTCAACCTGACCCAGGAATTCCCTTACGCTGAGCCAAGGACAGGGTGGGGTGGTGGTGGTGGTGGTGGTGGGGGGGGGTCTTGTTGTTGTTGTTGTTGTTTGTTTTGTTTTGTTTTGTTTTGTTTTCCCAGTTGTGGTAAAAAGAAAAATAGACGTCACCTACAATGGAATGTTGTAGTCCTTTCTTTCTTTCTTTCTTTCTTTCTTTCTTTCTTTCTTTCTTTTTTAAAAATATTTTATTTATTTATTCATGAGAGACACAGAGACAGAGACACAGGCAGAGGGAGAAGCAGACTCTATGCAGGGAGCCTGACGTGGGACTGGATCCTGGGTCTCCAGGATCAGGCCTTGGGCTGAAGGCAGACGCTAAAACCGCTGAGCCACCCGGGGATCCCTGGACGCTCAACCGCTGAGCCACCCAGGCGCCCCATTCGTACTTAAGTTATTGAGAGTTCGTTCCTTCATTTTTCATCATCTCTAGACCCAACGTAGGGCTCGAACTCACAAGCCTGACTGCAATCAAAAGTTGAGTGCTCTTCCGACTGAGCGGGGCCTGCGGGGGTGGGGGTGGGGGGTGGTGGGCCCGGGGCGGAAGCTTCTGCCCTTTCATGTTTTCAAGCTCAGAGTCACGTTTTGTCCGGGGACAGCCCCACCCCCCAACCCCTCCGTGCGGAGGTGCCATCTGTCGGGCTGGTTCATGTTTGTCCATCTTCCTTACTCCTTTTAGTAGACAGAAGGTGGCTTGTGACACAGCCGGTGACTACTTCGAATGAGACTGAGGATTTCCCTTGGGAAGTGGGTGCGAGAGGGAGGACAGGTCGATGGGGAACCAGGAAACTGCTGGCCCTTCGCTTCAGAGGAAAGAGTGTGCTTGTTGGGCCCTCACCCAGGGTGGATAAGTCAGAACTGTCCCTGGCCAGGCCTCCCTTAGTCCTTCGCCCTTATCACTCCATGCCTGTGTTTGGCCTCTGGACCCTAAGACACCACGGTCATGTGTTTAACTCCCCATCAGATTCACCAGACCCCGCCATGCCACGCCCTCCCAGATGCACCCCCACCCCTGGAAGGCATTAGAGTGAGATGGCATCCTCCACATCCAGGATTGATTCCCAAAGGGTTTATTGGGGTTTCCTGGGTCAGGAAACCAGGGGGGGTCGCTTTTGGACCCCAAACAATGTGAGTTCTTCATACATCCTCTTTGCCCTTCTCTTTCCCCTCCCCTCCTCCTCCTCTTCTCTTCTCTCCTCCCCACAGTTTGGGAGCCGCAGCCTGAGGGTTGGGGGAGGTGCAGAAAGCCATTCAATGGAGAGAAGTCCCAGGCTCGGACTTTAACAGACAACCATGTGCATTTGAATGAAATGATTGAATGAGGGCCATTGGAATGGATGGCCCTGAACCTCCCTTCTGCCACCCGCCACCCTCCATCCCCGCCCCCAACCAACCCTGAGTCCTCTGGTGGATTTGGGAATGGAAGGCGTGTGTGTGTGTGTCTGTGTGTGTGTGTGTGTGTTTACACGGACGCACCCGCGGAGGGTGGTGGGGCATGCTCACGTTGGCTCCTGCAAACTCCATTCATTCTGGGAATGTTCTATTGTTGTTTTGTTTTTTTTTTTTTTTTAATAATTTATTTTATTTTATTTTATTTTTTTAATTTTTATTTATTTATGATAGTCACAGAGAGACAGAGAGAGAGGCAGAGACACAGGCAGAGGGAGAAGCAGGCTCCATGCACCGGGAGCCCGACGTGGGATTCGATCCCGGGTCTCCAGGATCGCGCCCTGGGCCAAAGGCAGGCGCCAAACCGCTGCGCCACCCAGGGATCCCTGTTCTATTGTTTCTGCTGAGTTGCCAGTTGCTGCCGATGAGCCAAGCTATACTCCTTCCGTTGCCTAGTTCTTAAAAAGGCCGAGTCTCCGGTTTCCTCGGTGAATGGACTGACCCACACCTTCCCATCCCGCCGGACCCCTTCTGCAAATACTTGCACTCAAAGGGTTCTTTCACTTCGTCCAGAAAACAAACATCAGCCACCCACACCCACCCCATTGCCACAGATACGCAACCCACACAACAAAACTCCCGCTGGCCTCCTTCTGCCTCCATGTACTTTAGAGAGTCACTGTCTTAGACATGCCTTAGGCTCAAGGACTTGATGCTGTCTCCCTTTCTGTGGCACGGTCCCATCCCCCGTTAGGCCCAAAGTAGAATTGCATGACCACACTGCTCGCGGGAGCTGGAGAAGATATGCTAACGTGACTGACCTGATGGGAGCACTGTCCATTTGAAAGGACCTACAGGCCGAGGCGTCTACAAACATGCTCCCTGGAAGTCTTTGGCATTCACATGCCTCTGATGAAATCATTGCTCTGGAAACTCCAGCATCTATAGCCGATCTTGTTGTCCATGGTCTTCTGACTATTACTCGTCCTCTGTTCGCCTGACATTCTGCCCAGTTGTCCACGGAGAAATTAGACCCCATCCCGTGAGAGCCGAATCCGATTCCTCTGCTCATCCCCACGACAGACAGAGAAGAATATGCACAGGTCTGTGCCCGCCCATCTTCTCTTTCTCTGCCACGCCACGCCACGCCACGGCAGAAGAAAATGTGGCCCGCCCTCCCTTCTCCTGTCAAAAGTCAAATCTGAGATATGACTTGGATACGAAGGAAACCAGATTACTGTTTTGAATCATAGACACATTGATTGATTGAAGATTTTATTTAGGTAGTCATGAGACGCGCGCGCGCACGCACGCACGCACACGCACGCACGCACACGCACGCACGCACGCACGCACGGACGCACGCAGAGGCAGAGACGCAGGCAGAGGGAGAAGGAGACTCCATCCATGCAGGGAGCCCGCTGTGGGACTCGATTCCAGGACCCCGGGATCACGCCCTGGGCCAAAGGCAGGCGCTCAGCCGCTGAGCCACCCCGGCCTCCCCACCTGGAGACACTTCGATAGAGTAGTAGCAGCAGCAGCAAAGAAACACAGGCACACCGCCGCTCCCCCCACCCCCCCAGGTGAAAGAAGGTCCTGCTGACTCCCCTCCTTTTCCTCTGAGAAGAGAAGCACACCCCCTCTCCTGCCCCTGGAAGGTGCCTTGGAGGGGAGCGCCAGGAGGGGAGTGAATGACATTCTTCTCTTCAAGGACAGGAAGTGGAGCATGAGCAGGAGAATTCTGGAGAAACAGATTGTGTTATAGAAAAGAAAAGAAAAGAAAAGAAAAGAAAAGAAAAGAAAAGAGAAAATCCTTATGTTCTTTGAGCCTCCCCCCCCCCCCCCCATGGAGTTCCTCTTCCACAACCTCTTCTCATTCAACCCAATAGACAAGTATTTGGGGGGGGGTCAGGTCCCAGACGCTGAGAGGGTGGAGGTGAAGGTGGTGCGGGGGAGGGGGGGGCACACCGTCCTCTCCAGTGCCTTTGGTTCAGACCTCCTTCGTGGCCTCCCTCCCTCCCTCCCTCTCTCCCTTGAGGTTCATCGTCTTCCACAGCCCTTCCCAGAGGAGGGAAAGGAAGCTCCGAGAGGAGCAGTGACATTCCCAAAACATGCCGGTAGTCGAGGCGAGCCTCGGGCCCTGCGCTGTGTATGGGGCGGAGAGTCACCCGCGGAACTGCCGGCCCAGGACCCTCCGGGCCCGTGCTGAACAACAGGTAGAGACGGGGAACGATTGTGTTGTCTGAGACGCTTCTACCCCGGAAGGATCGCAGCGGGGACTGTACAAAAGTATCCGTTCTGCCTTCCTGGGGCGTCAGCACGGTCCAGGCAGGCCTCACCCGGGGTCAGGGTGGATGATTCCTTTCCACCCCAGAGACACGAGGATGGGCACTGTAGTCTTCTTCCAAACCACTGGCCACTGGGAAGAACAGGGTCTGGCGCTCAGCCCAGAGACACCCATCCCCTCGGGAAGTTGTGCAGGACAAAGGACTTCAGGGACCACACAGAAAAAGGTTCTAGGCTTCAAAATATCATTGGTTGGTTGGTTGGGACGCGGGGCAGAGCATTGGCAACTTCAACACATTCCAGTAGCTGAGCAGCACCAGCATTTCTCTCCACTCGGAGCTTTTAGAAGATCAGTATGCCGTGGAGTCGTCCGCCAACGTCCCCACTGCAGATAGAACCCAGAGGGACGGAACCTCAAATGCTGCTCGAGATCACCTACGTTGGGCCTGAGAAGAGACCAGAGCGTGGGCTGCATGGCGTTTCCTCTAAGCTGATGTAGCTTGGTCTGTTCCTGACCTAGAGAGGCGGGATCAGGGGAGAGCACCTGCTTCGGCAGGCCCCAGGGAAGCCAGTTTTTCCTAGTCTGGGTTCTTGGCTTGCCCCGATCAACTCTGGGTCCGGACTTTCACCATGAATGTGACTAGTCCTCAGCCCGGACTGGCAATTGATGTAGTCGGCCTCCCGGTTGGTTCCTCCCCGTTGGTTCCTCGGTCCGCTGCCGCCGCCGTCAAGGTCGTCCTCCTCCTCGGGGGTGAGGGTGGGGGGGGGGGGGGGGGGGGGCGGGTGGTTGTGTGTCAGGTCCCAGACACCAAGAGGGTGGAGGTGAAGGTGGTGGTGGTGGGGGGGGGGGGGACACACACACCGTCCTCTCCAGCGCCTTTGGTTCAGACCTCCTTCGTGGCCTCCCTCCCTCCCTTCCTCCCTCCCTCCCTCCCTCCCTCCCTCCCTCCCTCCCTCCTTCCTTCCTCTTCTAAATATACAAATTAAATCCTAAAAAGGAAAAAGGAAGGACACGGGAAAAAACAGTGCATCCGTTGCTGTCCTAGGAGTGCTCCCGGGGCCCTCCGCCCGTCCCCGGGCCGAGAGGCGAGATCCGAGGCGTCCTGACGGCCTCGCCGCCCGGATCTGTCCCGCTGTCGTTCGCGCCGGTTGTCGGGTGCCACCTGGCGGCCGCTTTTATAGAGCGTGTCCCCTCCGGAGGCTCGGCGGCGACAGCAAGGAACAGGCTTTGGTGGCGGTTTCCCGGGGCCGAGTTCCAGGAGGAGGGCGGCCCCGGCGCGGGCGTCCGGCTGTCGCCGGGGCATCGGCGCGCGATGCGCTCGCCGGCGATTGGACCACCAGAGCTGCGAGGGAGTGTCGCTGTCGCCGCTGTCGCTGTTGTCGCCTCCGCCTCGCTCCCGGAGGAGGGCGTGCGGGCCGCCTGGGTGGGTCGACCAGCACCCGCCGGTGGCTCCTCCTCCGCCCGCGAGGACCGACCTGGGCCGCCTCGGGGGAAGGGGACAGGGTGTGTCCCGCCGTCCGTCCTGTGGCTCCGGGCGATCTTCGGGCCTTCCGTGTCACGCGGTTGTCTCCCGTTGTCACGCCCTGGCGACGGGGACCGGTCCGAGCCTGGAGGGGAAGCCCGTGGGTGGCGCGACAGACCCGGCTGCGGGCACGTGTGGGGGTCCCGGGCGTCGGACGCGATTTTCTCCCCGTTTTCCGAGGTCCGCTGCGGAGGGAGGTGGGTCCCGGTCGGACCGGGTGCCACGCGGGGGTGGGCCGGCCGGTCGGCCGGCCCCGGTGGCGATTCCCGGTGAGGCTGCCTCTGCCCGCGTGGCTCCTCCACCTCCCCTGGCCCGAGCCGGGGTTGGGGACGGCGGTAGGCACGGGGGCGGTCCTGAGGGCCGCGGGGGACGGCCTCCGCACGGTGCCTCCGGAGAACTTTGATGATTTTTCAAAGTCTCCTCTTGGAGATCACTGGCGTGGCGGCGTGGCGGCGTGGCGGCGTGGCGGCGTGGCGGCGTGGCCGTCTCCACCTCCCGCGTATCGCCCCTCCCCCCTCCCCACCCTGGGTCGACCAGATAGCCCGGGGGGCTCCGTGGGGTGGGGGTGGGGGGGCGCCGTGGGGCAGGTTTTGGGGACAGTGGCCGTGCCACGGTCCCGGGAGGTCGCGGTGACCTGTGGCTGGTCCCCGCCAGCAGGCGCGGCTATTTTCTCGCCCGAAATGAACATTTTTTGTTGCCAGGTAGGTGCTGACACGTTGTGTTTCGGCGACAGACAGGCAGACGGAAAAGACAGTCGGTCCGTCGCTCGCCTTGAGAGATGTGGGCCTCTGGGCGCGTGTGGGGTTCTGGGCTCGACCGCGCGGCCGAGCCGGTCCCTGTCCTCGCTCACTGGAGCCTGAGCCGTCCGCCTGGGCCTGCGCGCCGGCTCTCGCGCTGGACTCCAGGTGGCCCGGGTCGTGGTGTCACCCTCCGGTCTCTGGCACCCGAGGGAGGGCGGTGTGGGCAGGTGGCGGTGGGTCTTTGACCCCGTGCGCCCCATGCCGTGGGCACCCGGCTGTTGGCTGTGACAACCCCTGTCCCGCAAGGCTCCGTGCCGCGTGTCAGGCGTCCCCCGCTGTCTCTGGGGTTGTCCGGTCGCTCCTGCCCCCTGGGGGTCGAGGGGCTGCCGGTGAGGCGGAAGCAGGTCCCCCCGGTCGCCGTCCTCGCTGGGCTTTTGCTCCTCGGGAAGCCCCCTCGGGGCCGCAGCTTGCTGCCGATCGATGTGGTGATCTCGTGCTCTCCTGGGCCGGGCCTAAGCCGCGTCAGACGAGGGACGGGCATCCATGGCGGATGCGACCGCTCTTCTCGTTCTGCCCGCGGGCCCCTCCCTCCCCGGCTCCTCCACGCCCGGCCGTCGTGACGGCGGGTGCGCGGGGGGGCGCGCGCCGGGGTTGGGGGTGGTGCGGACTCCGGCCCGACCCCGCCCTCCCGCCTTCTTGCCTCGCGGCGCTGGCGGGACCGGGGTCCTCTGACGCGGCGGACACTCTCGCCGGCCTTTCCTGAAGGCCTGGGTCCGTGGCGAGCGGCCCTCCCCTCCGCGGGGAGGGCCTGCCCGACGCCGCGCTGCTCACCGCCCGGCCTGGGCGCGCTTGAGCGCGTTGCGCCCGGCCCTCCGTGGTGCCCACCGAGCGCTCCAGGTCGCCTCAGGTGCCTGAGGCCGAGCGGTGGCGTCGTTTCCTTTCCCTGTCGACTCCTCGGGCCGCCGCCGGTGGCGCGTCCGAGGAGCGGGTGGTGGAAGTCGGCAGGAGGCGCACCTGCCCCTGGCGGGGGCGCGGGCGCCTCGTCTTCCTTCCCCCTCCCCTCCCCCTCGCCGCGCCGGCGGGGGTGGTGTGGGGGCGGTGTGACTCGGAGGACTTGGTGGGGACGCGTGAGCGCCCGCGGCGGGCCGAGCCAGCGCCCCGCGCGCTTGGCCAGCCCGAGGGGCTGCTCCTCTCCCGGCACGGGTCGTGCCCCCGTCTCCGTTCCTCGGTCTCGCCCGCCTCGCGGGAGGCGGGGAGCTCTCCCCTCTGGGCGGTGACGTGGCCGCGCCGTGCTCGGGCGAGGTGGAGGGTGGTGTCCTCGAGGGGGCACCGGCCGCGAGCGCTCGGGGTTGCCCTGTGCCTGTCCCTTGCCGGAGACCTGCGCCCGCCCCGCGAGCCCTGTCGGCCCCGGAGCGCCGTTTGGTGGGGCCCGTTTGGGGGGACGAAGGGGGGGGCGATGCGCCCTCGGTGAGAAAGCCTTCTCTAGCGATCCGAGAGGGTGCCTTGGGGTACCGGAGCCCCCAGCCGCTGCCCCTCCTCTGCGCGTGTAGTGTGGCCACCGACGCGGGGTTGACTACCGTCGCGACGTGTTTGGGCAGAGCGCCGCTCTTCGCCTACCGCGGCCTGCGCCTCCCCCCTCCGAGATGGGGGAGGATACCGTCGGGCCGGGCCGGCGTCCGGTGCGGGGTGTGTTGCCCGCGTGCGTGTGCGAGTGTGCGCGCGGCCGGGGGGGGTTGGGGCGGCCCGCCCCCCCCCCACGCCAGCCACCCCGTGTGTGTTGCGTGTGCGCCGCGCGAGCGGCTGGCTTGGCTGGCTGGCTGGCTGTCTGTCTGTCCGGGCCCCCGCCCGCTCCCGGGCGGAGTCGCCGCCGCCGGCGGTGGCGCGGCGGGCGCGCACGGGTCGGGCCAGCTCCCGCCCGGGGGCGCCTCCCCGGGTCGTGACTCCGGGTTGGACCGGACGG
>CM044690.1:152500-157500 GCA_024500485.1 Vulpes ferrilata
TTGATTTATCAGACAGAGACGGAAAGACGGAGAAGCAGGCTCCATCCAGGGCGCCTGACGTGGGACTCTGAGCCCGCGTCTCCAGGACCACGCCCGGGGCTGAAGGTGGACCTCGACCGCCGGGCCACCCGGCCGTTCCCGCAAGTTGGCCTTTTTTTTTCTTTTCTTTTCTTGGAAGGTTTGTTTGTTTGGATGTTTGGATGTTTGGATGTTTGGATGGATGGATGGATGGATGGATGGATGGATGGATGGATGGATGTACTTGCTTATTTGCTTACTTTTTATTCGTTCATTCATTCATTATTCATTTTTCTTTCTTTCTTTCTTTCTTTCTTTCTTTCTTTCTTTCTTTCGTCAGAGACGGAGAGACGGAGTATCAGGCTCCATCCAGGACGCCCGACGTGGGACTCTGAGCCCGCGTCTCCAGGACCACGCCCTGGGCTGAAGGCGGAGCTCGACTGCCCGGGCCACCCGCCGTTGCCGCAAGTTGGCCTTTTTTTTTTTTTTTTTTTTTTTTTTTTTTTTAGTTTTTCTTTTTCTTTCTTTTTCTTTCTTTCTTTCTTCTTTCTTTTTTTTTTGTTTTTAGATTTTTATTTATTTACGATAGTCACTCACACACACACACACACACACACACACACACAGAGAGACAGAGACAGAGACAGAGACACAGGCAGAGGGAGAAGCAGGCTCCATACACTGGGAGCCCGATGTGGGATTCGATCCCGGGCGTCCCTAACGCACCCCTCTTACTCCCCATTGCTTCCCCCAAGGCCTTGCGTGTTCCTCTGCTTCCCGCACGCGACCTCGTGCTCTACGTCTATCTCTAGACGACACCCTACCGTATCCGCCTAGGGAATAAGCTAAGACGGGGCCGATTCTCATGGGACCGTTCTTGTGCTGAGGACGTGTTCTTGTCTGCTGTAGCGGTGGCGACAAAGCGGAGGGCCCCTCTCCCTGCGCACACGGTGCCGGGGCGTGGGGACGTGAGGCAGGAAGGAGGGCTTTGGGGTTGTGGACATTTCTTTTCTTTTCTTTTCTTTTTTTAAGATTTATTTATTTATTTATTTATTTATTTATTTATTTATTTATGATAGAGAAAGAGAGAGAGAGAGAGAGAGAGAGAGAGAGAGAGAGAGAGAGGCAGGGACACAGGAGGAGGGAGAAGCAGGCTCCATGCCGGGAACCCGACGTGGGACTCGATCCCGGGACTCCAGGATCGCGCTCTGGGCCAAAAGCAGGCGCTAAACCGCTGAGCCACCCAGGGATCCCCTTGCGGACATTTCTACAACCGATCGGGAACGACGCCCGCCGTCCGGTGTCCCGGATCTTTGGGGGTGAGGGCTCCAGGACGCCTCGGATGACGTTTCCAAGTGCGCCCTTCCCGGGGGCTGGAACCGGAACCGGAACCGGGGCGGCATGGGTGGTTCGGAAGACGCTGCCGCCGCCGGCGGCGGCCGGTGCGCCCCCTAGCGGTACAGATGTCCCCGTCCCGGGGAGGGGGAGGGGGAGGGGGAGGGGGAGCGAACCATCCCTAAGGAAGGCCCCGCTTGGGCGCCCGCCGGACGTTTTCCTGAGTCGGGAAACGCTACTGGACCTGGGTGGATCCGGACAAGGCTGTGTCCCAGCTGCCCTGCGATCCCATATGTCTCACACCTGGACTCCCCGGGCGGGCGAGCCAGCTTTCTGGCCCTGCCTGCCTGAGCCTACCTCTCTATCTCTGGCATCCAACTTGCAACTTCAAGTCCCTGAGGTCGAGAGCTTCGGCTCTCTGGGTCCTGCTAGTAACCCAAACACACAGACACGTTTGCCATGCCATGCCATGCCATGCCATGCCATGCCATGCCATGCCACACCACTCCATTCCATGCCATTCCATTCCATTCCATTCCATTCCATTCCATTCCATTCCATGCCACTTGCAATCAGGCATCTGCGAAATGAATATTGAGCAAGGGAATTCTCAGCCTTGAACGTTTCTGGGCCCCGCTCCCTTGGCTTTCGCACCGGCCAAAGGTCCAAAGGGCTCCGAGAAACCTCAGCACACGGGCTCTGTTTCCGTCCCTCTGAACACACGTTGCCTGTCTGTCTCCCTTATAATACAGAAACGGGGACGCCTGGGTGGCTCCGTGTGGAGCATCTGCCTTAGGGGCACGTCGTGATCACAGGATCCGGGGATCCAGCCCCACATCGAGCTCCTTGCATTGGAGCCTGCTTCTCCCTCTGCCTAGGTCTCTGCCCCTTTCTCTCTCTCTCTCTCTCTCTCTCTCTCTCTCTCTCTCAAAATCCGGTAAAAATAGAAAGAAAGAAAGAAAGAAAGAAAGAAAGAAAGAAAGAAAGAAAGAAAAGAAAATTCCCTACGTTCGGACTTCCAGGTCACCCCATCAGAAAGATGCCTCGTGGGATGGGACCCAAGAGGTGGTCCAGAGAAATAAGGACCCGACTCCCCCCGCCACACACACACACACACACACTTCCCATGACTCCAAATCATGAAGAAGACGGGGAAAGCAGGCCAGGCAGGCAGACGCCAGAAATCCGAAGTCCGCACGCACGCACGAGCACCAGAACCGATGCCCAACCCACTGCCTGCGCCTCCACCTCTCTCAGAGGGCTGAAAGGCAACCACGGACAAGGCCTGTTTTCCAGGAGGAAGCTGACATGAAGGAACAGGCGGCGTTGGAGGCGGAAGGCTGGAAGGTTGACGGATAGAGAAAGGAAAAGAGGGACAAGAGGGACGGGTGGACACCTGGGTGGCTCAGTGGTTGGGCGGCTGCCTTCCTCTCAGGGTGTGATGGGGGGGGGGGTTGGGGAGGTGGAAGGGATACCCTGGGGTCCTGTGCCCGCATCCGGTTCCCTGCCTGCGGGGAGCCTGCTTCTCCCTCTGCCTGTGTCTCTCTCTGCCTCTCTCTGTCTCTCAGGAGTAAATAAAGAAATCCTTAAAAAAAAAAAAAAAAAAAAAAAAACGGAAAAAAATAAAAACCTTTAAATCTGTCTCAGTCCTGGCGGGGGCGGGGACTGCCTTGCCGCCTCTGCGCCTCCGCCTCCCCCGCGGCCCCCGCACCCCCCCCCCCCCCCGTTTCTGCAACACTCCTGTGGATGGAGTGGTCAACTCCTCTGCCATCATCCCGGGTGCCTCCAACGCCATCGCCGCCCCCCCTCCTCATCCCGGCGCCCCCCTGTAAGGAGCAAAAATCACCCGAGCCATTGGGCCACCACGGGAGCCTGACAGTGGGAGTGGGGAACACATAGATTGAGTTTTTAGAGGACGCGGGGCGGCGGGGGCGGGGGGGCTGGGGCGACATCTACGCCTTTGGAGCCAATGCATGGTTGTTGGTTTCCTTTATTTTTTGGAGGGGGGGTGCGGTGGAGTTTGAAGATATTTCTTTATTAGGATGCTCACCAGAATGACAGGCTGGCACTGTCCGTCTGATGTGAAAAAGGATACATACATCTGATCCGATTATGGCAGGAAACAGGCGTAAGGCCTCTCAGACCTGGTACCGAGCGTCCGTGAAAGACGACTCCATTCACCAGAGAGCATGTTTCCTTGATTCCGAGGTCTCTGCTGTAGCTTCCGGTCACGTCTCCGTGACTTGCTCAGACTTCATTCCGGCATCATCAGTGGACCCTCTCTTTCTTTCTTTCTTTTTTCTTTTCTTTTTTTTCCCTAGCCACTTCTCAACTCCTTACGTCAGCTGCCGCCTGTCTGACTCACCCAGGTAGCCTCGAATTCTGCAGCACATCTCTTTGGTAGGCTGCTGCCCTGCCACCCTCAGGGGCATGGGTTGGGATTTGGGGGGGGAAGGGGAACGACGTCACGTTACCGAAGCAGACGGCAGGAGCGTATTGGCAAATGACACTAGGACACCCGGACACCCCGCAGGCCCGCCCGAGGGCCTGCTTGGAGCGCACGAACACACGTAGGGCACGTTCTTCTCTTCACGCGGCGGGGCGCGGCAGGCAGCGGAAGGTGCGGGATGACCTCCAGGGGCTCGGCGTCTGCAGCCAGCCATCAGGATGAACTCAGGGATGCCTCCGTGGAGGGTTTTGGTGGCTCCGTGAGCTCCTTTCCGAAGCTGCTTGTAGGTACAGGACTGCTGAACAAGCGTCCGGGAGTTTCTTGGTGAGGTGGGCATCTGCCACGGGGTAGGCCTTCGGATTTACATCGGCCTCAGTCATCTCTGCGTATCCGCGGTCCCTGTGGGTTTCCTGTAAAAAGACGTGTCCTGGGAGCTATCACCGTCACACTTCATACGGATGACCAGCTTTGCCCCCACCCACCCCCACCCCCGCCGCCGTTGGGGTTCGGGTGGGCGGTGGGATGCGCTGTGCTCCCGTCACTGTTTGTGGGCCCTGGAATGGTGGTGATCGAGATACACCCCTCCGCCACCTCATTACAAAGAAACAAGACACGTGTGGTGTCTTGTTAGACCCCACAGGCACGGCAAAGAAAAGGAGAACTACTTATCCCCTTGTTCCACCGGGACCGACCCGGATGGATGCCCGAGGGTCCAGGCCCCGAGGGATGGGCGTACGCAACTTTTGCTGTGAACTCAACGGATTAGTTAAGTTGTGCCTCTGAGGATTTGTCCACGGAAACTACTTCAAATGATCGATTTTGTCTGTCTCGTGTACTTTTCCTTGTTACGAGCAAGCAGGGAAAGAAAGAAAGAAAGAAAGAAAGAAAGAAAGAAAGAAAGAAAGAAAGAAAGAAAGAAAAAGATGAAAAAAGGTCTATAGGTTAAACTTTTACAATACCTTCCCAAATCTTTGGTGACCTGGAACTTTGAAGGTGTAACTAGCTTAATTGATAAATTGGGTTCAGTTCACCGGATACCTGGCGTCTGTCTTTCCAACAGAAAGTAAAATACTAGAGTGTGAGTCAATGAGACACCCAAGGTGGGTTTTTTTGTTTGGTGGTGGTGTGTTTTCCTCCTCCACCCCTTGCCCTTTTCTTCCTGCCCCCCTCCCCCCACCTCAGTTTTTGTGTTTCTCTT